>JAKUCM010006888.1:0-65137 GCA_023374145.1 Lepidium sativum | reverse complement strand
GGAAAAGAGAGAGACAAAAAAAATTCTTTTTTTTTTATCATACACAAAATTAAAATTCTAATTTCACCTAAACTATCACATATAGCATCATGAACTCCTGAATTTTATCTCTTTCTTAATTGCACACATAACTAAAGTTAAAAATCTATTTCCACCAAATTTTGAGTTTTTGAAAATAAATAAAAATATTGAATCGAACATGATCTATATTTGAACCAAACCCAATCCAAAAATCAAAAATATTCAAATCTGTTTTAAATCAAAGGAACCAAAATCCCAAAAAAACTCGGCCAAAAAATAGCTTTGTTGACAAACAACTATCTTAATCCTTCAGATGTTTCTGATGCTATAAATGATAATTCGAGTAAAATTAGATTTTGTTGATGAAAATTTTGTTGAAGTTCTTTCTACAAATTGCTCTCTCGTAGAGCACTTGATTCTCGTGAATAGATTTCACAAAGAACACACTCATTTCCCTTATTTAATAATATGCTTTGTACCAATATATTGAAGATCAAAATTATAAAAGAGCCACTATTTTATTAGCTTTAGAAAATCACTCAAAACTAAAATTGATGAAACTCTTAATCTCACAAGTTATGTCACAATTTTTGATATTTCCTTATATAAATTAGACTAATCATAACTCTAATAGGAATACACATATATTTAGATAACTGTTAAATATAACAACTCAATCTAATCTATTTAGATAGCTTCTAGCTCAATATATTATTCAAACTTATTGTACTACACTATGGTTAGTAATGGGTGATTTAAATGAATTATCTTGGAATTATGAAAAAACCTTTGAATTATCTTAGAGGGGCATTGAGACATACTAAATCTTTTATTCCTCTTAACCAAATAATTTAAGATTGTGGATTAATTGAATTTCCAAAAATAGAGAATTCATGGTCGTGTAAAGAAGTCATAAATAATGAATTTGTTCGTTGTAAGTTAGACAAAAAACCTTTGATAATGAGGATTGACATGATTTATTTCCAAATTTGGAAATTGAGTATCTTCATGTGATTGGTTCCAACTACCGGCCAATTGTTGGGAGATTTAGTGATCAAGTAACCTTTGATCCTTTTTGTTACTAACAAAGTTGAGATCTTAAAAAACGTTGTAAACAGTTAGCAATAGTGCATTAGAGAAAACAAGTGTCCTCGAATACAGTGATTAATGACTCGTGGTTCACGTGATCATTATTGTCCCAACGATAATAAAGGGCTATAAATAAGATAGGTTACACCAAGTGTTGTGTATCAGTCAATCTAAACATACATTACAAACTCCGAAAAAGCCATGGCAACGAAGTCAGCTTCTAAATTAGCAATCTTTTTCGTCCTCTTTATCATTATATTTGGTAAATCAACTAAACGATATTCTCAGTATACATCATTCCATTCTATGTGATTTTAATTTGCTTAATTCTATCTATTTGAGCAGAAGTAGCTGAGATCAAAGCTCAGTATGACGAGTGTCTGAAAGAATATGGAGGAGATGTTGGTTTCCCGTTTTGTGCGCCTGAAAATATTTCCGTCGTTTTGTTATACAAGATGTCGAGCAGATAAAGGAGCTCAAGGTGGAAGATGCCTTTGGGGGAGACGGTGAAGTTAAATGCTTATGTGACTTCTGCAACAACGAACCTAATGATCAGTTCATAAGACGTGTCTGAATCTTGCATCATGGTTTGTATAATAATAAAGTTTAATGGTCCTACCAAATAATGTAACCATGAAATAAAATAATTGAACCGTTTTAGACTTTGCTTTGTTTATATGTTATTGTTAACTACAAAACGAGGATAAGTGGATTGGATCGATCTTAATTTAGACCGATCTCGCAGGAGATCAAACTGTGTCAAGAGATCTCGCAGGTTACGCTGCGACCAGATAACTCAGTCTCAGACTGTCCGATATTTTATTTAAAAAAAGTTATAAATCTAAGTTCAGATATGTTACCACGTATTGCTGGATATTCAGATTTGGACTAAAACTTACTCGAAATCTCCAAACCAATTGTGTTATAAAGATATATTTAAATATTTGTATCGATAAAATTCGATCTATAGATAAAATTTATTTTAGTTTTTTAATTTTTTTTACATGCAGGGAAAAATATTGAACCGTATATCATAGTCACTAATACTCGAAATCTCTAAACCAATTGCATTATAAAGATATTTTCAAATATTTGTATCTACAAAACTCGATCTATAAATTAAAGTTTATTTTATCGATTTTAAATTTGCAATCTTTTTACATGTAGGGGAAAATATTGAATCGTATGTCATAGTCACTAAATTGAGAAGAGTTGGGTTTTTAACGTTCACATTTTTGTTTTAACTTTTCGATGCTACTTGAGGATAAGCACGACTTTTGCTTCCGTATTTCTGAATGTTACAGGTTAACTAGAGATTTTATTTTTTAATTAGATAGTAGGTACTAAATAGATAATACGAAATGACTAAAATAATACTATTGATCATGGATCATCATTTTCGAAAATATCTATTTGACATATTAATTAGATGATCATATTCATTGACAAAAAAAATAGTTAAATGCTGATATATTATCTTTCTGTTTTAATTAGTCGATCTTTTAAAAATTTCACGCCTATCAGAAATATGAAATAATATACTTTTATTTATTATTTGAAGATAGAATTATTAAAAGAAGTGAGAAGAGACATTTTTAAAAAATGAGGCAAAAGAAATTTTTTTAGGTCAAATATACATTAGAAATGTATAATATTGACATTTAAAAACAATTTTTTTTCCTAAGACATCAATTAGTAAAGAACAGTTTTTTCTTTTATTTATTTAGTATTTCATAAAAAGAAAACTACAAAAAGTGGGAAGAGAAGGCATTTGAGAAAGGAACATCAACATTTAATAAGATAGATTAGCCCTAGGCATATTGGGATTTTCATCACGTTCTGTCCTGCTCCCGTTCAATAATAATTTTTATATTTTTCGGGAATGAAAATTTTTAATTTTTGTTGGAATCCAAAAATAATATCCAAATGGGTAAAAGAAGAATCGGGAAGGGGTTTGAGAATTCTTTGAATTCTCGTTGGGTATTTGTCTACGTTAACAAAATGTTAAAATATATTGGATTCAAATATTTTAAAATTAAGCATATAACAATACTTGGCTTAAGTTTTCACAACTTTACAATGGATACAACTATTCAATATGGATATATTAGTTTTTTGGTAAAAAGTGGTAATGTTGGTCATTTAGTTACAAAATCTAACATTGTAATTTTGTATTTTTTATATAATGAACATTGATATATCTTGTATACGTTGTTATTTTGTTATATCGATTATATAATTTATAATAACGCTCTTAATTTTTTTATTACTCATAATTCTTTTGGATTCAGACAGTAAGGTTCATATATAAGACTAATAATTGATCAAATCACATAACAATATAATCAAACCAATCAATAATTGTAAGAACAATTTAAGGGGAAAATACAAAACTTTGAAATTGGAATCTAAATAACTTGCAAAAAAAGCTAAGAGGTGAAGTCAAGAGACAACTCTTTTTCCTTAATCCAAAAAAGCTCTCATGATACAATCACCAATAAGACTATAAAAGCTTCACTCTTTTATAAAATCTATGAATCAAAAACACTATTCTATAAAAATATAATTGAGTGTCTTTTTTATCAAGAGACCAAAACTATATATAAAGTCAAGAGAGCCAACAAATATTTTGCAATTATTTCACATTTTTATGAAATAATTTTCTTTAATGAAAATATTTTAGAGTTACAAATTTGTAACAATAATAATTACAATAACATTTTGACTTCTAATTCTCATTTAAATTAAAGTTCCAACATGTGTATCACAATTTTCCGATTTAGTAGGATTTTGGGAATAGTCAGAGAAATAAAATTTCATTCTCAAAATTCATCGTACAATTTCTGATTTCCGAAATTCCCGTCCCATTGTGTAACATAAATTGTTTGGAAAGTAAATATAATTTTTTGAACTAACCGTTCCTAATCCATATCCGTGATTTTTTGTCTCGTTTTCTGTTATGTCCATGGCTAAGATAAATTCTCCTATGTGTATCTTCTGTGACTTATAAAATTCTCGTAAATGCGAAGGCATTTGGTGATGTTGTGCTATCAAGAGGATTGAGCCAAAGCGACTTCTTTCTCCATTCCTATTCATCATATGCACGGAGATTCTTATACATAGAATGATATGCAGGCTGAGAGAAAGAACACAGTCACGAACCGTCTCCCTAAACATAATCCGATATAGATGTGGTTGTCAAAAAGAAAAAAATCGGACATGGATACGTAAAGCAGGCAACATCATCCTTAATTAACGAGATTACACATAAAGGAGCCACGTGGAATAAGTGAAGTCTCTAGCGAAGTCTAATTAATCTTTCAGGCAGACAACACTAACTCATAGTCTGATTTTAAGGTTTTTTTAGTAAGATCTAAGATATGATTCTAATTTTTTTCAGACTAGTCATTATCAATAGGAAAAGAAAACTCAAAACCTAATTAACTATTGATAATAGATATCAATATTGATTATGAATAAGAACATTGATTAAGAGTTAACAGCCCATTAACTAACCCAATTTAGAGAAACAATGAGCCCAACATCTCATATACGAAAAAGATCATTAAGCGTCCGACTCATTTACGGCTTAATCCAACGGCTAGAAATAAACGTCAATATGGTCGTGATCCAGGTGATCACTTAGTCCTAAGGATGGAAATAAATAAGAGAGCTCAACAACAAGTGTTAAGTATCATCAATCCATCTAACACAAACTCCAAAGTGAAAGAGAGAGAATGGCCATGGCAACGAAGTCAGCTTCTACACTAGCAGTTTTATTCGTCCTCTTTCTGGTTATGTTTGGTAAATCATCTAACTCTCTATCTATCTTCTGTGATCCAATAAGTATCATTGCATTGTATGTGAGTTTTGTTTTCTTAATGAAATCAATCTATCTGTGAGCAGAAGTACCTGAGGTTCAAGCTCAGGATGATGAGTGCTTGAAAGAATATGGAGGAGATGTTGGTTTTGGGTTCTGTGCACCTCGGATATTTCCGACGTTTTGTTATACAAGATGCCAACAAGACAAAGGAGCTCAAGGTGGAAAATGTCTTTGGGGAGAAGATGGTGTTAAATGCTTATGTGACTTCTGTAGCGATGAACCTAGTGGTCAGTTCATAAGACAAGTTTGAATCTTGCATGTCTCTTACTCTCATGGTTTGTCTAATAATGAAGTTTAGTGGTCCTACTAAGTAATGTAACCATGAAATAAAATAAGTCAACCTTTTAAGACTTTGCTTTTGCTTATGTGATTTTGCTACTAAACCTCGATAAGTTGATTTGGATCTTCAGATCGGTTAAGAGAACCGTGCTACTCAAAATATTCTGTAGTCAAAATCTAGCTACGAAAAATAACAAAAAAATCACGATCTAGACCTTGTTTTCTTATTATCTAACCAGCGATAAAAAAATTAACTAAATTTATATTTGATTTTGTGAAAAGTATATAAACGATACTAGTAAAACAATCGCTTGACGACATGTGGCCTAGTAATATTATTTTACAGATTTTTAAGAAACCGTAATAGAATATTTTATTTGATGTAGTAGAAAATAATTTTTTTTAAAATGGCTCCGACAAATTTCGTTGTTACTATAACTTTTAGCGATATTGACGGACATTGATATCGGTGATTAACGAGCAAAACTCACACTGTCCGAGTACAACTAATCGAGGATAAAATTTTAAACAAATCTAAGTTAAGATGTGTTGGGACTTGGACCAAACTAACTCGAAATCTGCAAACCGATTCTAATATATACGACAAAAAAAACATGTGGCGTTTGGATAAGTTAAAGATTGATCCAACGGCTAACAATTGACGTAAATAATGACGTGTTAACCACAGATTAATAAGATATATTCTCCGTAAGTAATTACGAGAAGAGAAGAGAGATAAAAAAAATGGGAATATCGTGTTCAAAGCGAGTCAACACAGTATTATCCAACTCGCCCGAGTTTGAATCGGCTTGTGACTCAGCATATGAAGAATCTCTCTCTCTAGCACAGCATGCTTTCGCCGGAGTTCGTCCTTACCAACTTCTTTCCGCCGCCTCTCACATCCATCGGAATCTATCCACTCTCCGGTTTCCTTTGATTCTTAAATGGGTTCCTTCTCCTCCGAGTCAATCTCAAGTTGACTCAGCTCTCCGAGTCACAATCTCACGAGTTTCAACGACGGAGGAGGAGGATGTACTCGGGGCAGAGGAATTCAAGGAATGGGCTATCGAGGTTTTTACGGAATCTGTTGTGGGAAACGCGAGGAAGACGATAGCGAGTCGGATTCCATTAGGAATCGTCGGAATCGCTGGAGTCGGTGCGGTGACTCGGTCGGGTCAAAACCTAATCGGAGCTGCGATTGGTGTTTATGCAATTGGAGTTGCTACTTCGGTTTTTCTTAGCCTCTCTGATTAAATAAAGATTACAACTTTGTTCTTCTTTTGTACCCTAAATTTTAACATCTCAGTAACAAAGATATGAGAACTCCTATCTAAGAAAATCTTAATCTCTTATATACAAACCAAATCTCTTTAATGAAACTTGATATTTTCAAAACATTTTTAATGAAAATTACACTAATTAATTATTTTTTAGAAAAAATTAAGTTTTTTTTTCTCTCATCTCTCTTCCCCTACCTTAACTTCTCTCTCCTCTTCAATCAGGTTTTATTCTCGACCGCTGCCTCCACCGCCTCTCCTGCCATTGCCGTCGTTTGTTAATCTCCATACCTTCATTGTTGATTTGTCTCTCCACTTTGAGCATAAGAAGGTCAATTGCAAATTAAATTTTAAGCTTGAAATTGATAATTTTGCTTTCGTTATTTGGTAGAATCTGGGTCGAATAAGATTTAATATTGGTAACATAGACTGGAGCTAGACTGAAACATAATGCAATTATAGATTTAGAAGTGCCCAAGCGAACGAATCTGAGTTGATAACAGTTGGTTTCTGCGATAGTTAAACTAGTATAACTAGAATCAGTTATACAGAACTGAATGAGTTGTACATTCTTTAGTTGCATTTCTGCATTGGGCTGATGAAGAAGCTTAATTTCATAGTTGATTATTTGGTATAATCTAGCTCTAATAAGACTTGACATTGGTAACAATTGTAATGTATAGGCTGAAACTTGTAGATTTAGAACTGCCTAAATGATCGATGGAATCTGAGTTGATAAAAATTAGTTTTTGCGATAGTTAAACTAGTATAACTAGAATCAGTTATACGATTATGACCAGTTATACATAACTGAATCAGTTGTACATTCTTTAGTTGCATTTTTGCATTGGGTTGGTGAAGAAACTTAATTTCATAAATGATATTTTTTTTTTGGTTATTTGGTAGAATTTGGCTTGTATAAGACTTGATTGAATATTGTCACAATTGGGTGAAACGTGGTGTAAAACTGGTAGAACTACATTAGTTATACAAGTAAAACAAGTAGAACTACATTAGTTATACAAGTAAAACTGGTAGAATTACATTAGTTATACAAGCAAAACTGGTAGAACTACATAAGTTGTACAAGTAAAACTGGTAGAACTACATAAGTTGTACAAGCAAAACTGGTAGAACTACATAAGTTATACAACTAAAACTGGTATAACTACATAAGTTATACAAGTAAAACTGGTATAACCACATTAGTTATACAAGTAAAACTGGTATAACTACATAAGTTATACAAAACTTAATCAATTTTTTTGTTTGTTTTAGCATGGCATTATGAACAACAAAGTCGTGATATGGTTTAAATGCAACGACCGTAATAGTTGTATATTGATGAAGCACGCGGTAGAGGATATCACTTTGTCGATGATTGAAGAATGTCTATATCAGAGGCTTGGTTTAGATGAAAGTAAGGTTAGATTACAGTTGAGGTTCTACCGACCTACGATCAGAGATGAGGTTGAAGTGAGTATCTGTGATGATGTGGATGTGTGTGGTTATCTAGCCTACATTGATGAATATAATCGTAGTACGGCAACATTGTTCGTGGATGTCATAACTAGATCGGAAGAACCAGAGGAAAGAATGTCGAGACAAGTGTCGATAGCAGTTCAAAGCTCTGTTTGTTGTAATGATGGTGAGGGAAGAGCAACTGCTATTACAGTATATTCTCCACCAGTTAGAGAGAATGAAATTGAGCCAGAAGATGGAATTCTGGATATTAGTGTTGAGAGATCAGATATTGGTGATGTCTATGTAGAACGTCCACCCGCTGTAGAGAGTAGTCAGTTTGCAGAGGAATGGGAAGACGGCTTAAATTTGAGTTTGCATCAAGAATTTAAAGATAAGAAGACATTGCAAGAAGTTGTGGATAGAGGATCATTTGTCAACAGCTTTTGTTTTACCATTAAAAGATCTGAACCAAGTCGGTTGTGGATTGTATGTAATAAAGAAGGCTGCAAATGGGGTGTACGAGCATCAAAGATTAAAAATATGGATATTTTCAGGATTATAAAGTACACAAAGATGCATACATGCTCTCGGGCTAGTCAGAGCGAGAGTAGTGGCACAAAGAGGCACTGCACGCCAGAAATAGTTGCAAGTGTCTTGCAAGAGGATTTTCTTGGACAAATGAACACTCCAACTCCTAAAGTTATCATGGGTCTTGTGAAGACAAAACTTGAAGTGAGTATATCGTACTCCACCGCGAGGAGAGGGTGAAAACTTGCTATTGATAGGCTGCGTGGCACTCCGGAAGAAAGGTACAAGATGATATATTCCTATTTATACGAGTTACAGAAGGCAAATGCAGGTACAATAACACATGTGCAAGTATATGAGAATGGGAAGTTCAAGTACCTTTTCATAACTTTGGGAGTTAGCATCGAGGGATTTAGAGTGATGAGGAAAGTGATTATTGTAGATGCAACATTCCTCAAAAACGGATATGGTGGTGTATTAGTTTTTGCTATTGCTCAAGATCTTAATCGGCACCATTATCCAATTGCGTATGGTGTACTAGATGGAGAGAACGATGCTAGTTGGACATGATTTTTCCAGACTTTGAAGACAGTTATACCAGATTCTTCCAAATTGGTATTTGTTAGTGATATGAATGCAAGGCTCATCGACGCCATAGGTAATGTGTATCCAGAAGCCCATCACGGGTACTGCATATGACATATGTCACAAAATGTGAGAGCTCATGTGTACCAACAAATCTGTTGTTGGTTGGAAATTCATGCAGTGTAGTAGGCAGTACACAGTTGCCGATTTCAACCGTGAATATAGTTTTTTTGTAAGAAGATTTCCGACTGCAGCCAATTATTTGGAGGAAAGTATTGTGAAGGAAAAGTGGGCTAGGTGTGTCTTTCCAGGAGAAAGGTATAATATCGACACAAGCAACAGTGTGGAGTCTATGAATAATGTGTTTAATGAAGCAAGTAAGTTCTCCCTAATACCCATGCTTGATACAATCCTCAAAACATTTTCGAAGTGGTTTTGTGATCGTCGGATGGAACGAATTGAAAAAAAATTGGTGCCATTTGTGGAGAATATAATGCATGATTCATGGGTTGTTGCCGAGAGGTTGATTGTGATGGCGCTTAACACCTTTGAATTCGATGTCGTCGGTAGTGATGAGAAGAATTATTTTGTTTGCTTGGAATTGAAGAGCTACAGTTGTAGAGTGTTCAACATCGAAAAGTATCCGTGTATCCATGCATTGGCTGCATTCATTCATTACCATAAGATGGAACCTCGACCTCGTAATTTCTCATTACATGAGCTTTGTTCTAAATATTATTGGTCCGAGTTGTGGGCACTTGCGTATACCATGTCTATTTTGTTGGTGCCCGAGATGTCGCAGTGGGATGTTCCGGATTACATCAAAGACAAAGAAATCAAACCACCTGACAAGATTATTAAAACGGGAAGAAGAAAAGTGAAAAGGATGCCATCAGTAGAAGAGACACGTCCAAGATCATCAAACATAAGGAGGCCGAGAAAAAGGTTCCAATCGCCAATATTCAGATACCTAGCAGAAGATGAGGTCAATCAGTGATTTGTTGAGTATTTGTAAAACTCGTGAAACTTGTAAAACTAGGGTATTTCCTAATAGCCTTATGACTCTCTGGAAAATGTGTGTGTATGTGTAAAACTCGTGAAACTAGTAAAACTACTGTATTTCCTAATAGCTTTATGGCTCTCTCTGGAAAATGTATGTGTATGTGTAAAACTCGTGAAACTAGTAAAACTACTGTATTTCCTAATAGCTTTATGGCTCTCTCTGGAAAATGTATGTGTATGTGTAAAACTCGTGAAACTAGTAAAACTACTGTATTTCCTAATAGCTTTATGGCTTACTATTATAACTCGATGAAGAGGAGGAGCACGACGACACCGTTTTAGCCAAAGAAGACGAAGTCGTGCTTGAACTTAAGTAATTGTAATCTAAAGATGAATTTGATCCATTAAACTTAATTCTTATAAGTAAGATAATCTATAATGAAACTTGATTCTTATAAGTAAGATAATGTATAATGAAACTAAATTCTTATAAGTTGACGTTAAGATGATTATATTTTGTGTATATAGTGATGAATGACTCTATATATAACTTAAAAATAAAATTAAAATAATTTTTTTAGACTTAATTACATTTGTCCACCTTATTCCTTATAGTTTTAGTGTGACTTTCTAAGTTAACATTAGTGTGACTCTCTAAGTTTTACGAATATATATTTATTCTAGAATTTAAATACAGAAAAAACACTTACAGTCATAAGTTAATTGATTATAATTTACTGTACAACTAAAAAATAAATTTATAAGGTTATGTAAAACTAAATGTAATGCAAAATCATCGAAAGTATAACTAGTAGTAATTTAGTATAACAGCCAACTAGTAGTATAACTAGGTCAAAAATTGTCACGTTTTCGTTTGGCGCCCATGTCTGAATTTTTCGTTTGGACACGTGGAGACCTAATTTTGTGGGTATATAAACAAAAAAAAAGATTTTTCTCTCTCCTCCTCACTTTTTCCTCTCTCCCTCGCCGACATCTCTCTCATTTTATATCCTCTCTCAACCATTTCTCCTCTCATCTCTTGAAATCTTCTCTCATCTCTTGTCTATTAGATTATATATCCTCTCCCCTCTCCAAATCTTCTATCATCTCTCGACTTCTTGTCCCATAGTAAGTTATCCTCTATTGTTAGGGTTTGTAGAAAAAAAATTCGGAATTTGATTTTAGATTCGTCTATTATGTTTATGTTTTTCTTTTCTTTTAGGTCTTACATGGTGTCTTGGACCGAAGAGGACGACACTGACTACTCCGAGGAAGAAACCCGTGAAATGTTTAGGCGAATTGAATATGTCATGGATAGTGAAGGGGGAATTCCTCATGAATGTCCCTGTGGTAAAGCTATCATCGTGGAAAGAACAAATGAACATGCCCGGAACAAGATCTATTTCAAATGTCGAGTGTATAAGGTACAAACGATGTTGTTTAGTCTAAATAGTATAACTAGTATAACTAGTATTACTTATGTACTCTAACTACTGAAGTTGTTTAGTTTAGTATAACTAGTATAACTAGTTGAACTGATGTTGTTTCCACCGACAGAACGATGGCCTCCACAGGAAAACAAGTTGGGATCAAGCTATACAAGGAGAGTGTGAGAATCTGAAATGTAGTATCGAGGAGATGGAGAAAAAGATAGAGTTGTACAAGGCAGAGGTGGCCATGCTGAAGAAGGAGATGTGGGAGCAAAATGCAGTGGTTGTTAAGCTTGTGGAGAGGGTCGAAAAATATTTCGGTCCTTTGTAAGATTGTCAAAATTCAAGTTATTTTAGTATAACTAGTAGAACTGATGTTGTTTTAAGCATAAAAATATTTAGCGTGATGTTAGACACTTAAAGATGTTTGAGACATATAAACATAACATTTAACACTTAATGATGTATGAAAATATAAACATAACCTTCAAGATTTAAAGATGTTTGAAACATATAAACATAACATTTAACACTTAATGATGTATGAAAATATTAACATAACCTTCAAGACTTATACATGTTTGAAACACATAAACATAACCTTAAATAAATTACACAGAAAATGCTAAATGAGTTTTTAACTTAAATAAATTAAACAGAATCTACAGTTGTACATTCCTCGCTTTTGCCCTCGTCACTGTCGGACTTGGATCAGAAACCGTTGTGCGTTTACTTGTTCGCACATATACATTCCTATTACCTCCACGAGTCCTAGCAGCCTACAGTTGAACTGTTAAGCAAGTTAAACTAGTTATACTAGTTATACTTTTTATACAAGTTATACTAGTTATACCTGGCTAACAGCGGGTGCAACATCAACGGGTGGAGCATCAACGGTTGCAGATTGATCAGGTACATCATGGGGTTCATTATCACCACCAGCACCCTGTATTTGAACAGTAATTCAAGTTATACAAGTTATTCGAGTTATACAAGTTATACTAGTTATACCTGTTCCAGCAATGTCACTCTTCTCTTCAACCGATCCACCTCGTCTGTTAATGCCTTAAGCATATCAACAACCTCAGCTTGATTCGGAGCGGAAGGCGGAGGCATGACTTGTGTCAGAGCAGAAGGCGGAGTTGGGGCTTGGGTCGGAGCAGAATGAGGAGTAGATAATCTTGCTTCCACATCCTGGTTATACATGGCTTCAAACAAGATTCTCTTCCCAGACCGGATACATTGTCTCCAGCTTTCAACCTCAAGAACGTGAGTTTCATCATCGTCCTCTTCTGTCATTCCAGCCAGCAAACTGCGCTCTTCATCTGTGCGTAGAGAGAGGGTACTGAAAATCTCTTGCAAAACAAATCAATCAATGACTAATTCTAATTAGAAAAATTAGAAATCACAGAGTATAACTTGCTAGTTGTAATAGTTTTACAAAAAATATAGTATAACTAGCAAGTTATACTAGTATTACGACAGAGTATAACTTGCTAGTTGTACTAGTTTTACGGAAAATATAGTATAACTAGCAAGTTATACTAGTATTACGCAAGAGTATACTACATAGTTGTACCAACAATCATTAACTAACCGTGGTTTTATCAAGGAGTTTGTTGATTGTTGGGAAGGAATATTATGTCATGTTGGGTTGCTGGAACTGGGACCTGCACATCCGAGGACAACTTGGGTCTACGTCTGGAATTTCCTTTCGGCAATTACGGTACAACGTCGGTGTTGACTCAAAAGCCAATAACTACTACCACAAACATATGCGTAAATGTTAGAAACACCACACAATAATTACATATCATAAACTAACAAATGTAAACTAACCTCAAGAGGAAGTACGAAACCAGGGATTGCCCAAGTTGTACCCAAGACCGTGCCTCCGAAATGGTTCATAGTATGCTCGATCTCGTGGAGCATGTTTTCGAATGTCCATCTGCCCCAAGGGAACCTGTAGCAGAAATCCAGATCATCCACAACCCTCAATAGGAAGCTATCGATCGGCGTTGCATCTGTTCCGCCCTTGGTCGGCGAGTGGATGACATGGCACAGGAAGTACAAGACTAACATCTTCAACCGTTTGTCGTCCTGAGTAAGAGGTCCCCAATTCACCAGGATATCCTCCACATCTTCCTTTATGACACTCCTCCCCAAATGCCCTATATAGTTCCTCTTGAACCTCATAGTTCCAGCAGTTTCCCGAAAATCTGTCGTCTCATACATTCGATAGTTTAACACAGAGATCAACACATGCTCTCTAAGGCCATACCAAACCGGGACACCGTTCACAATAAACCAAACTTCACGGTTGGTCTCCGTCCGAGCAGTTCTAAGAAGCAACATCCACATGCCCATGCTCATGTGGTTTTTCTCCATGGGCATATGGAATATATGCCGGAACTGCGGATGGTTCTCTAACCACGCCCTCTCCACATCAGTTAGTGGAGGCTGCAACCCGTCGAAAAACTGCTTCGTTTGCTTCACATAGCAACGAGTGGAGATCTTCACCTTTTTGGTGTACTCCGTTGGATTGAAGTACATCCCGGTGGGGAGCTGTGTAGTCGGTCCTTCATCCTGAAACACACACATATTTTCAGCAATTAACGCCAGAGTATAACTACATAGTTGTACTAGTTTTACGAAAAATATAGTATAACTAGCAAGTTATACTAGTATTACGACAGAGTATAACTACATAGTTGTACTAGTTTTACAAAAAAATATAGTATAACTAGCAAGTTTTACTAGTGTTACGACAGAGTATAACTACATAGTTGTACTAGTTTTACAAAAAATATAGTATAACTAGCTAGTTATACTAGTATTACGACACAGTATAACTTGCTAGTTGTACTAGTTTTACGAAAAATATAGTATAACTAGCAAGTTATACTAGTTATACTTACCATTCTGTCTTCGATGAATATGTCATCCATCAGTTCGTCTTCAGTATGTCCTCTATCACTGCCTCCTTTGCTTGAACCTCCTCTTGTTCTAACCATCACTGCAAGAAAAAATATAACCAAAATCGAATGAATCATCATCAACTACTTGACCCTCAAAATCGAAATCGAAATGAATCGAAATGAATCATCATCAACCAAAAATATAACCAAAATCAAAATGAATCATCAAAAAACATATAGTTTTTGTGTAATTAATTTGTGTAATTAAATGAGCAAATGATTGATGATATATAGTTTTCCTTATGACACTCATGGACTCTTCCAATTTTTGCATTACAAGAGCGTGTGAGGAACTTTGAAACGAAATGAAATGGATAAAAGCATGTGAAACGAAATGAACTCTTCCAATTTTCACACTCCACACCAAAAAGCAACAGCGAAATGGATAAAAGCATATGGGAAGAGCAAAGATAGGAACTAAAACGTATAAGGAAGGTTTACCTTCGATTGGAGATGAGTTTGGTTGAGATACTTGTGAAATCAAAGGGAGATTACGAGTTTGGTTGAGAAACTTCGCGAAGTTGTACGAAGTTTAACTAGTTTGCCGAAAGATCAAATTGGAGTTTGAATTTTTGGAGGTTTGTGAGAAGAGAGAAATCGCGAAATTAAAGAGAGGGAGAGTGGGAGAGTTGAATTTTGGAATTTAGGGTTTAGTGGGGTCGATTTGGGGCGGGTCGATGGGTTTAGGTCGGGTTTGGGCGATTGGGTCGGGTTCAATTGATTTTGGTCCGGTTTAATTGATTTGGACCCGGTTTAATTGATTTTGTTGTGGTTTGTGCGAATTTCGCGGGGGTAAATTGGTCTATTTACCATTTTTCCAACTTTTTTTTTTTAATCCTGTCTGTTTTTTACATGGGTTTTGAGACCCATCTTTGAGAGAATGGGTATTCTCAGACAATAACTCATCTCAGTATAATCTAGAAATGATAATTAATAAAAATTGAGTCTTATTCTTCTTTTGCCATTTACAGTGTGTATATTGTATGAGAAAAATTCTATTAAAGAACATCTAAATGCAAAAACACAACAAAATAAACACATTCTTTTAAATTATTTTTTCGATCACAATTTTTATATTGACTAGACTACTAAAAAATTCATCGTTGATTACATTGTTATCGAATTAAACTATATTAACAACGTTATTATGTATAGACGACATCGTTTATGAAACTAACAAATCTTTAAAAGAAACCTAAATCAAAACTCCTAAAATTAAAAAATTTCAAACTAAAAGTAAATCAGATTCTCTGCTTCTCTTTGAATTCTCCTTAATATTTTGAAAGTAAAGATCAAGAGTATCTAAAATATGATATTATGTTCATCGTTCGCCTAGAAAAAATCATCGAGATATCAAAATGGTACCATCGCATGATGTTGAAGCTTCGAGGGTTGAAGAACCACCATTGGTCACAACTGTAGTTCCTCCGATCTGCAAACATCAAAGCAAAACCGATAACATCCAATAGAAGAAGAAAGTGAAAATCGTGAGGCTATGAGTGGATATGACTGTGAGATTGGCCATAACAGACTCGAGCAAAAAATGTTTGAGGAGTTCAATGATGAATTTGGAGACGAGGCAAGAGAAGATGTGGATGTGAGTAATGATGATATTTTGTGTGAGGAGAAATTTCCCGAGCATTTAGCTCACAGTCATAACGATGGAGACGATCAAATTGATGATGGTGATGATTGAATAGAAAATAAGGATCCTGAAGAGATTTTTACCTTGGGGAAAACGTTGAACTCCTCATAAGATTTCAAGCTTGTTGTGCTAAAGTACTCATTGGATATAAGGTACAACATTAGTCTCTATAAGTAACAAAGTAATAAGATTGGTGCTAAATGTCTGGTTGGTTGTAGTTGGAGATGCTACTGTTTGTATAATAAGAGATAAAACAAAGATGCAAATCAAAGTAATGAATAATGAACATACCAACGTGAAGTCAAAGTTATAGTAAGATGCTAAAGATTAGCAACATTGTTTAGTTGTTTAAGGATAAACTTTTGAAGAATCCTAAGATGACAAAAAAAAGATGGTTGACGAGGTTGAGCGAGAGTACAATATGCACATAACTGAAAACCAATGTGCAAAGGTGAAGACAATAATTATAAGAGAGAGCATGGTTATTCACGAAGATCACTTTGCACATATTTGAAACTACCAAGAAAAAAGTTTTAAAAGCAATCTAGGGAGTTCTTTTAAGATAGAAACTAGTCTTGCTTTGACCATTCGTAGCTTACCAAGGTTCTTGCTTCGGTTTATTTGCTTTAAATCGCAGA
Source organism: Lepidium sativum (assembly GCA_023374145.1). Lineage (NCBI taxonomy): Eukaryota > Viridiplantae > Streptophyta > Magnoliopsida > Brassicales > Brassicaceae > Lepidium > Lepidium sativum. Next base: position 48,318 of record JAKUCM010006888.1, on the reverse strand, counting down.
GGGATACATAGAAGTGATCACGTAGGCCTATCATAGGAATAAATGAGGAATTTTTGAAATGGGACGTAAAAAGGCATCTTTTAGCTGCCATAAGTAGAGACGACGACAACATGATTATTCCCTTTGCTTGGGTTGTAGTAAAAATAGAGAACGATGATAACTTGGAGTAATTTTTTAGGCAGTTGGATGTAGCTCTGAATCTGTAGGATGGAAGAAATGTGGCAATAATATCAGATAAACAGTCGGTGAATTTTCTATTAAAAGGTGATTAGTATGTAACCTTTTAATGTATGTTCTAATAGGTTGTTCTGCTTAGAGAGTTTAGTCAAGGTAATCAGGAATATAAATCTAGAAGTTGAGCACCGACTGTGTGCATGTTTGATTTTCACATGCGTGCACTGCATAGTTACAATCAAGGTGACTATCCTTGGTAAAGAAGAATCCAAAGACATGGTCTTGGGCCTTCTTTAGAATAGGTACTTGCTGTAACAACATCCTCAACAATCTCTCTAAGTCGTTCAATAGGAAAATCTGCCTAGCTAGAAAGAAACATTGCTTGATATGTTGGAAGATGTTAGAAGGCAATGTACGGTAAGGAATCAAAATGGATATGTGATTGTTGGAAGGCTGAAGGATAAGTGTAGGTTTACCAAGAAAACACATCCTGAGATTGAAAAGATGATTGTTGGATCAAAATTTTGTGTCAGGTGGAGCACAAGGAACAACACGTATAAGATAAGGCATGCAGATGATTGTTTTATGGTAAGTATGAATAAGAAGACTTGTGGTTGTAGAAAGTGTCAAATGACCAGTATTTAGTGTGTTCATGCTGTGTTTGTCATCATCAGGACAAAACAGAAAGTTGAAGACTTTGTTGCTGATTGGTACACAACGAATATGTGGCAGCAGACCTATGTGGATGGTATTCGACCTGTTCAAGGACCGCCTCTGTGTCCAAGAGTGAACAAATTTGGTGTTCATCATCTCCTTCAAGAAGAAGCAATCCTGGAAGACCAAACAATTATGCTAGAAGAAGAAGGGTCAATGAAACAACATCTTCAAGCACCCAACTATCAGGTAACAACAAATTGATAACTTGCTCTAATTGCTGAGAAGAAGGACATAATAAGAAAGGATGTAAGAACCAGAGAGTTAGAGAGTTGAGCCTCAACCAAAAAATTTCATGTTTGTACATTGATTGAAATCTGATTGTATATTGATTACCATTGATTGTATCTGAATGGAATCAGGAGCCAAGATGAAGCTTATTTTGACAAGGTGTTAACTAACCTCAAGAACAAGCATATCAAGAAAAAGCATCTCAAGAACAAGCTTCTCAAGACCAATATACTCATGTTCAAGCTTCTCAAGGCCACATTCCTCAAAGAACATCACGGGGCCAAATTTCTCGAGGAACATCACAGATTCAAGCTTCTCGAGGAACATCACGGGTCCAAGCTTCTCGGGGAACATCAACACAGCAACCACCACAGAGAACATCACATCCCCATGGAGAAGGAGCACAGAGGAACTTACATCTTGAAGGACCGCAAGGACCACATAGTAGCTTACAAGGGTGGTCATGTTGGTTTAATTGTTCATCGTAAGCTTAAGATTACAAATATTTTACGTTTTGTATGGTCTGGTGCTTCGCAACCATGTGATACACCTCGGTTTTGAAACCATATTAGTTTTAAATATTATGCTTTGTCTGCCATTTACTATCTTTTCAAATTTTTAAGTTTGAAACAACATTATTTTTCTGCCATTCACTTTAATTACAATACTTTAAAAATCAAAAGTACTCAAGTAAAGGAATCCAATACAAAATGTTTAGTTAATTATAGACGTTTTCTACTATTACATAGTTAAACAATGAAATGTCATTACATAGTTAAACAATGAAACATAAACAATAAAATACAACATCACATGGTTTTACTATTACCCAACCATGACCTTCTTTTCCATTACACAACTGACAAAGCATCTGTTTTCTTTACCTGACTAAACAACTCAAAAACCAATGCACCACTAAGCAACAAAATCCACACAAATCCAACTATCAAACACACTTTCAATTTTTAGATTTTTTGCTTGTTCAACACTGCTTCTCTCTTTGTTTCTTGTATCATGTTTTCCACCTCATTTGCTTCATATTTTAATTCAGAAATCCCATTTTAATCCTCGATTTGTTAGTTTCGTTCATACATAACGACGCCGTTAACCAGAATTTAACTCTGTAACAATGTAATTAATGATGGATTCTTAATAGCCTCGTCAACGTGAAGACTATGCTTAAAATGATAATCTGAAGATGTGTATTTATTTTGTAGCGTTTTTGCATTTAGATGCCTTTAATAGTATTTTTCTTTATATTGTGTCATATTCCTAGTATAAAAAAAACGAGGAGAAAAATGTATAAACGACAAAAAATCTAGATAAAATGATCTAAAATTCGATTTTTTTTGGTTAAAAGAAAGAAAATTAAGAGCTTGAAATTGTCCATGTGGAAAACATTTTCATCTTTTATGTAATCTAGATTTTTTTTGTTGTAAAATTTCAACTTTTAGATGACAGTAGAATATAATTTTTGACACCAAAAATCGACGCATCATATATCATTTTGAGATCAACAAACATATGTAAATACTCCTCCCAAAGAATGAATTCAAATCTTAGACCTTTTGAACTTTAGATACCAATTGGAGAGCCCACATGAATACTCTCTCCAAGGAATATGTTCGAACTTGAGACTCGTTGGACCTTTAGGATAAAAAAGTCACTGACCAATCATCACTCGGTAATGCAATCTTGATTTATCAAGGAAATCTAGATGGGACCTTAGTGTCTGGATTTCCCTTTTTGGCTCCAAACATTTGTTCCATATTTACATATTACACAACATTTACAGTAAGAAGTCCAATCATTTGACACTATAAGAGATCAACGACCGATACGTCCTCAAGTAGCAAATAAGCATTATAACCCAGAAGAAAAATGAAGTCTGTTTCAATCTTCCTTGTGCTAGTTCTCTTCTTCTTCGTCGTTCTTGGTAAGTGTTTATGACTTATCTTTATACTTACTAGATTATTACGAAACTGCCACTCTATGAACTCATTAAGACTATTACAATATGCAGAGGCATCGGATAAGATAGAAACCAGTGACAAATTCAAATGTGTGGAAGAGTATGGAGGAGACGTGGGACCTACGTTTTGTAACCCCAAATTCTTCCCAACGTTGTGCCGTCAAAATTGCAGGAGCTTCAAAGGTGCTAAAGGAGGCAAATGTGTGAAGCAAAGCAAACACAAACATATCAAATGCTTCTGCGATTACTGCAAAGACGATTAGATTTTACAAGAACACCATCAAACTGCTTGTTCCAGCTTCAATCACCAAACGCAACCATCCACTTTTACTTAACGTTTGTATTTTCCAAATAAATCTGTAACTGTTTAAAGTTATGCTCCATGTAATAATGTTCCAACATTTTCATCAATTGTTATCTTTTCATGTGTTAGATTATATCATCTTGAACAATAGAAAGATTGCAAAAAGTTGAGGTCTTATGGTGAGTAATTGAAGAAACTAAAGTTTATAATCAATGTGATATTCAATGAATGAAGTACAATGAGATTATATCATGTAATGTGTACTGAAGATTGTAATTTGTATTTCAAAAAGAGTTTCATTCTTCTTCTTCTTCTTCTGACTCAAGGCCTGGTATGTACTCTAAACTCACGTCAAATACCACTGGACTGTTGGGTGCAACTCTCGGCCTCCCTGGAGCTGAGGTTAGACCTTTTGGAAAGGCCAACTTATGATGTACAAAAATGCAGAAAGTCAGGATCTCTGTTACAATATGTGATCACTATGTATAATCTTGAAGACTACTTACAGGCCCTGGAATGTAGAGTCTGCGTTTGCCACCAGCTTTCATGCTCAAGAGTCCTTCATCAAGTCCCTTGATCACCTGTTCCAAGTATCAGAAACTACCTTTTTGTGAACAAAGCTAAATCCTTTGTAGATCTCATTGAGCTAATGCAGGCATTGTAAACTACCTGGCCTGACCCAACTCGAAATAGATAAGGTAGACCTTTCTCCAGAGAACTGCAATTGAGTGAATGTGACCATTTGATAGTAGATTCATTCAGCTAATATGATTCCAGGATAAAAATCAATCAGTAAAGAAGATCAAATTCATTCTGTTTTTAATGGATTGAGAAAGATCACCTGTCGAATATTTGTCCAGAAGGAACCATGGCCACATAATTAGCAGCAACCTACACCATTTTGAAGCATTGTACATCAATCTCAACAATGCTTCTTCAAGTTACAATGGATTTTGATTCAGTCCTTACCTGATAACCAACTCGGGGACTCGGCCCTCTTCCGACTTTGATATCTTTATACTGCAGTCCTGATTCTGTAGTTACCAATGGAACCTTTTATCAAAACAACAGAAAAATCCTCAATTTCATGAACTTGAAAAGGTTTCTATAGAATGCTAAAAAGGTGTTGTGTGATCTCACCATACATTTTCAAGCTCTTTCTCGCATTCGGCTTCACAGAGTCTCGGTTGATCTTCTGGAGGCAAACCAGCTGCATGAGCAGCAAGCAAGTTCACTGATAATCCTCCTGACACGCCTAGTACCACCAATAGCATTGCATCTCTACGGCTAGAGAGATTATTGATTTTACAGCTTTTATCTCTAGTTTCTGAAGCTATGACTCTTGCAGCTATATATCTTGATGGATTTGGATTCTTGATGGTTGGACCATTTCTAGATGCTGAACCTAAAATTCATAACCACAATGTCAGATTCCCAGAACACAATCGCCAAGTATATATGAATAAGCAATCGACAACTCTAATTGCAGTTATGTAAGAGAGTGATATGAACGGTTCAATCTGACTAAGAGATTCAACAAAGATGAGACCTTTATCGCACTGACTAAGAGATTCACCAAAGATGAAACCTTTATCGCACTGGGAAAGTAGATTCAGCAGTAAATTCTTATGAAACAAAACAAAAAACCAAATTCCAAGTGGAGAACAGACGAAAGATCTCGTCTTTGATTTAATAGCTTAGACTCGTACCTAGTGGTAGAAGAAGTGATGGAGAAGAAGCTGCCATTTTTTTGCTTCTCGAGAAAATCGACGATTTGGCAATTTGTGACAGAAGCCAACGAGTTTAGTGGATAACGAAATCTCTCGTTTTGATTGTGCGTTCGGTTCTTGCTGACCTGCCACATAATTTTTTAGTTTTTCCATTATTTTATTTTATTGTGAATGTCTTTACAATATAATATCAATATTTTAATTATTTTTTTATTTTAAAAAATTTACTTTCAATCATTCTTTTCCAGTACACTATTGAGTATTTTAAAAATGGATGATCAGAAAACTATTTCTCTTTTTTTTTTTAAAATAAAATATTTTAATTATTATAAATTACTTTTAATTAGACGGTGCTGCTTATTATTCAAAGACCATAGAAGTAGCCGGTGTTTACACCATACCAAGAGAAATTCCGAAAGTTCAGAGATTCTTTTGCCAGCTTTTCTTTAGCTTCAATTCCGAGGCTCTTAAATCATAAAGCAGACGCTTTTGCTAGGTATAGTCGTGTGTCTGCGCGTGTTCGGGGTTTATAGATTTGTTTGACGGGTTTCTATTTTATTATCGTTATCATTGACAAAAGAAAATTACTTTTAGTTATTTTATTTTAAAATTTTCTTCTAAAGAATTTTCATGGGAGGTGCTCTAAGAACGTTAAAGAATGATGGGGTAAGTGACAAAAAACCGTCAAGGAGTGGACTATATGGAAGTTGAAACTGCATGTAGTTCTCTTTCCGGTAAACGATGGTTCACATTTGATGGATGGTATCATGGTGCTTATTACTTAGTTATTCATCTTTTCATTTTAAAGCTATAATAACTTAACAATTACTCGAACAGAAGCTACGAGTCATAAGTTCATGCACCCATAAGGACGAGAATTTGTATCCAATGTGTGTTGGTGGAAGGTCACAATAGCGTCGGCTTTGTAAAGCTTACATTATTCTATAATCCAACGTGCCCTACACATAAATGGAAATAGTTCCGGTACATTGTTATAACAATAGTATACTCTCTCTTATTCTATGTATGATACTGTCTCTTATTCTTCTTTTAAGTACGAACATCGTTTGTTTCGGATGGATAGAAAGAAAACCTCAACAGTTGAGGTTTTCTCCAGGTTGAACTTCGAGCTTGGTACAATAGTCTTGAAAATACTTAATCCTGTTGGCGGCTTCTGGAGATCCTCCGCCACACTCCATACCATTTATAGCCTTGATCGTCGCACCAAAACCCGATCTAAAACTCGAGCGAACATTAGTGGTCCAATACCAAAAAGCTGTTTTGAAGGAAAAAACTGCGTTTTGAAGCACTTTTTCCGGTGAAGCCAACAGATCTTCATTCAGGTTTTGGCCACAAGGACCATAGTTATAGTTCCAAGAGAGCTGGATTGGACCACGACCGTAGTAGCCCTTTCCTGGTGTGCATGGGAATTCTGGTTTTCCATCACAGTACTCTCCATTTGCGGCCTTGACTGGTCCACCGATTTCTTCAAGCTCGCACATGACTTCACCAAGGTATAATAAAAAAAACTGTTAAAATGTGATTGATATATCCTACATCATAAACTGTGATTATTATAATCTAATATATATAATCTAGGGATCAATCTACTTATCACCAATTAATTTTGAGTTGGACGCCATAATTTATCAAAGCCTAAGATTAGAACCAACAAGGCATGTATGATGATACATCTATACGCATCTCGTGTATTTCGAGATATTAAATTATACTATCTACATCTCGAGGGGAGTATCTAAGAATGTGATTAATTGTCTATATCATAAATGATATCATTCTAATATATATAATCAAAAGACTAGTCTACTTATTGTTGATTGGTTTTGAGTTAAAAGTCATAATTTATCAAAGAATCCTATACAACAAGCCATCTTATTTAAGAGCAAAACTTACATCCTGTTTCTTGAGTGACATGAGCAAAGAACGCAGCGATTTCTCGTTTGGAGATGGAAGCACCGAAGCTAGGGAAGTCTCTAGCTGCGTTGATGAAAGCGTCGTGAGTGTAGAATCCTTTACCTGCACAGTTGTCTGCTGCTTGGTTTTTAATAGAGTTAAAGAAGTCAAGTGTGACCGTTTCTTCAAGTGAAACAGCAGGATCTCCACCGCCACTACTGCTCTTGCAAGGTCCAGACTGGCAGCCATCGCCACAGTAATCGTCAGTCTGACCGCAGTAACCAGCCTTGCTGCAGCAGAAGTCAGGTGTGCACCCAGCTGTGGCACAGTTCTGAGAGGCAACTGGTTTGGAAATGGTTAGAATCAAGAAAACCAGAGTTGTAAGGAACAGAGCTTTAGTGTAATTCGCCATTGTTTTTCTGTGTGTGTGAGACAAATAGAGATGTGAATTAGCTTCGTATTTATAGATTGGGAAGTATCTTGAAATTTCAAAGTCTTCGTCAATGCCAAACGCCACGTATGTACTTCTTCCCCATTCGTCACGTTACATAGGAAATTTCTATTTCGTTTTTGTCTCCGAAACTAGTTAGATCTAGTAGTTGACTGGTTTACTAATTTGTGAACACAACATTACATTCAATTAAAAGACGCGTGAAAGATTGTCAATCAGAGAAAAGGTCGTAACTTGTAATTGGTGGCAACAAATTCTATTAATGACTGTTGTAAGAAATTATAATCAAAAAGATCTTTTGTCCAACCACTTTATATTCTCTTACAAATGATTCGGAATTACTTATGATTAGTTCTTGCTTTACGGTAATTGATTTTGGTTCAAGTGCAGGAATATTATTTCTGCTGGTTTTTACACTCGAATTTGACTTTAACAAATCGTATTTGTTCTATATAATTATATTGTTCAAAATTTAGTTATAGATCAAATTTTGTTTGCATGCAATCTCTATATTTGATACGACACACACATCAAACATAAAATTAAATAAAAAGATATAAATAGTTTACTTTGTTTTTGTCAACAACTGGATCGACAAAATTCAATTTATAATACAACTCTCAAATACCTTACCATACTATATGGAAATCCACAATTTTTTGGAATTGAATTTTGGTAAGAAATACAACAATAGACATTTAATTTAACTAAACGTATTTTCCGGTAAATATTTCAATATATATTTATTGTTTTACCTCTCAGTTGAAATTACATCATCTACTATTATCCTAGTTTCTAATTATCACCGGCACTGGCATTTTTGCATATGTTGTAGTCAGACCAGACATTAGGTGTCCGATTATAAACCAAAGGATTTTTCAATATTTTGACTCATAAATGTTGGTTACCATTCAGCTCACTTTCATAGCATCTCAAAAAAACTCTAAAACTTGATTAATGAAGTTCTGAACACTCCAACATAAATTTTAAATTTTCAAATTTTGAATAATAACACTATATTTGAAGTTTTTTACTATTCAAAACATTTTTTAGTCTCTACATTATAGTTTAAGAAAGAATTTAGTTTTTGCTTGTCAAATCAAATAAAATTTAGTTAAGTTTGATTTTTATCACCTAAATTTATATATACATAAAATTAGACATTTAATATATATGCGTATAGTTTTGATATCTCATATATACATATATATAATTTTTTATATAAAAAATATAACACAATTTTACATTTCATTAAAGATAAAATATTACATTAAGCAAATTTCATAGATAAAATAACAAAGCAAATTAAAATATAAGAATATATAAATACTACACAAACAATAGAGTACAATAATACTAATATTCGGCTAGATTTGGTCTCGAACCTTCAAAGTCATGTCTATACAAATTTGATGTAAGCGAAAATTGTTGTTTTTGTTATTATGCTTGAATTCAATAAAGGAAAATAATCGATTTCAACAATTTTTAACTTGTATTCTCTAAACAAAAAATAACGAGATTCAGTTAACACTTCGAAATGCATTTGATTGATTATATATGAAAGCTTTATGAAAATAATTTTATTCTGTAATATGATATTTATTGTAATTTATAATTTAGTCATATTTTTTTACTTTTATTTCTGTGTATAACTTTATATTTAATGTAGTATTCTATTAATTAATGGTGTTTGTAATGTTTATATGTATGTTTCATAGTTAATTATAAAAGTTTTATGGTTTTAATTAATTTGTGATAAATAGTAAGCACTATAATACAAATAAATAAAATTTTGAGGTTTTGTTTTGAAGTTTGTTTTTGGAGACAGAACCCAAAAAATTTGAAAATGAAATGTATTTCTGGAGAAAAAAATCAAAAACTTAAAATTTGAAGTTTTCTTTTGGATATGCTCTTACAACACGGTTCATTGAATATTACACCAAATCAATGGACTTTAATCATAATCATTCATTTCGTTACATTTTTAATACAACATTAAGTATTATATAACATAGTTTCTCTGTTGTAATATCTTATTCTTATATTGCAAACATTGTTTGTTCCAGATGAGTAGAACCTTAACAAGAGAGATTGTCTCCAGGTTCGACTCCAAGCTTGGCACAATAGTCTCGGTAATACTCAATTCTTTTAGCGACAGTTGCCGGATTTCTTCCGCTACACTCCATACTATTTATAGCTCTGATCGTAGCGCCAAAACCCTGATTAAAATTCCGACGAACATTAGTTGTCCAAAACCAGAATGCTGTCTTAAAGGCAAGAACTGGATCTTGAGCCACTTTCTCTGGTGAAGCCAGTAAATTCTCGTTCAGTTCTCTGCCACAGAGACCGTAATTATAGTTCCAAGAGAGTTGGATTGGACCACGGCCATAATAGCCCTTTCCTTGTGCACAAGGGAAGTCTGTGTTTTCTTTGTCGCAGTACTCTCCACGTTCGGACTTGGCTGGTCCATCGATTTCCTCCGTATAACACATGACTGCAACATGGTATATTAATCAAATGGTTACAAAACAATTTTCAATCGTAGAATATTTGGAGAGAATATGAATTCTACTATAACATGTAAGAGACATGAGCTTCTCCATTCATTATCAATTGATTTTGTGTTAAAACCTTATAATCTAAGTGTAAAAATATATCCAACACTAATGATAATTCTTTCTTAACATATATAAGATTTGGATCAATCTCCTTATTGCGAATTTGAGTTGAAAACTTATAATTTGAAATGGTATCAGATTGACTGTATAAATGTTAATTAACACGTCTAATTGCGGGATATCCACATATGTAAACGGTCTAGTTGTAATATTTTTGACATTGCATATATAAATTAACATCCACCCATATCTCAAAAAGACTGTAAGAATATCTCACATCGAAAAGAATAGCGAATTCTTTTTAACATATATTAGATATGGGTCAATCAAAACTAGAAATATTTACTTACACTCCGTTTCATGGGTGACGTGAGCGAAGAAAGCAGCAATCTCGCGTTTGGAGATGGAAGAACCGAAACTCGAGTAGGAATTAGAAGCCGCAATGAAGGCGTTATGAGAGTAAAATCCTTTACCTACACAGCCACCTCTTGCTTGGTTTAATATAGAGTTAAAGAAGTCAGGTGTAACAATTTCTTCAAGTGAAACAGCATCTCCATCTCCACCAGTCTTGCTGGCTGCACCACCACCTTGACAAGGACCTTCTAGGCAACCCTCGCCGCAGTAATCATCCGTCTGACCGCAGTAACCCCATTGACTACAGCAGAAGTCAGAGGCACAGCTACAGTTTTGGGAGGTTACAGGTTTGGAAAGGGTTAGGATGAACACAAGGAGAGTTGTGAGGAACATTAGAATCGTTGATTTGGCGAAATTCGCCATGTTTGTTGTTGGCTGAGAGAGGTAGATTAGCTTGGTGTTTTATAGGTCAAGCTTATTAATCGGAACAATGAAGGATACTCAATTAATAAAATAGTTGTTAGATCCATGAAAAGTGAAAACAAGTGTTTGTAATGTCCAAGTCAACGTCAACTTATTTAGAATTTTTGTTATTGCGCATTCGTTACGTCGGAAATGTCCACAATAACATCATTTGATTCATCTATATAACTATCATTAAAGTTATATATAAATTGAGAGAAGAATTAAAAGCCTAATTTTATGTAGAATACATTCGATTCACTTTATGTAGTTATCTTTGTTGACAATTCTAAAGCAAAGAAGATTCAATCTTTATTGAGATAGATAGAAAAACTAGATTTTGAAATAGTTTCACTAAAAACGTAATTGGTGCAAGAAAAGTAAATGGAAAGCTTAAATAAAGAACATCAAGATCAAATAAATTTTGGATTAATATCATAAACTAGGAAGAAGGAAAATTGTACCAAATGGCAATTCTTAAGTTTACAATACAATGTTTTCATATATATATATATATATATATATGAGGAATACCTTGTGTTTGGTTTAAATAAGTCTAAAATTCTACGAAATTTCCCCATTTTATTTTATCAAAATTTTTTTTGTTATAGTATGCTGTTTTCTTTTATCTTATCAAAAAATCATTATGTTATGCTGTGTATTATTTTGGATTAAGAAAAGAAAATCACTTTCATAAGTTTATTACAACCATTTTATATATTGCTTGTGACGCAGGGAACACTAAGACCCAACACAAATTACATAAAAGTGTATAATTTAACTTTATTATCGCACTTATTCGTCCACCTTATCACGTGGCCACATCACGTGTGCGCGTTTGTGTTCAAAGAGTTTTCAGCACCTAAGGTTAGGACCAGGGTCCGCACCAAGCTGCCTACAATAGTCTTTATAGTAACTAATCCTTGAATTGACAGCACCTGAATTCTTACCATCACATTCCATTCCATTGATGGCTCTAATAGTGGCTCCAAATCCCGTGTTTAGTACTGGCCTTACACTGTTCATCCAAAACCACAAAGCCGTCCTGAAGGCTACAGTTGGGTTACTACCCACAAGCTCAGGCTGCCGTAAAAGGTCAAGACCTAGACTCTGACCACAAGCTCCGTAGTTAAAGTTCCATGATAGTTGGATTGGACCACGACCGAAGTAGCCTTTGCCCCGTGCACATGGGTATTGTCTGTTGTCTCTGTCGCAGTAGTTGCGTGACGCTCCATCTATCTCTTCTATGTAGCAGAAATCTAATACGCATGGAGGTGTGCATTGAAACGAAAGAATACTTTAGCATCATATAAACCAAATTTGTAAAAATAGTATATATATAGATCACTAGAAAAACTCAATCTTACGTTCGGTTTCGTGAGTGAAATGAGCAAACATGGCAGCAATTTCACGTCTAGTAACGGAGTTGGCAAAGTTAGGGAAAGTATTAGCGGCTTTAATAAAAGAGTCATATGTATAGAATCTTTTCCCGGTGCAACCACTATCGGCTTGGTTGATGATGTAGTTAAAGAAACCTTGCTTCACAATGCTAGTGACCGAACCACCACCGGTTGGAGCTCCACTAACTTTACAAGGACCTGATTGGCATCCGGTACCGCAGTATGCATCAGAGGTACCACAATAACCGTACTGACTGCAACAAAGGTTTCGAGCGCAACCGCAGTTTTGAGACTTGACAGTTTCAGAGTAGAAACTTAAGAGGCTGAGGAAGAGGACTAAGGAGACTTTTGTGAAAGCCATGTTTTTGTTGATTGTTTGTCGATGAGAATGAAGAGCTTGTACATTGAGGTATATATAGAGAAAGATTGTGTGTAGTTTGGTCACTTTCATTTTGTTACACAGTAGGTAGAACTTAACCTAAAACAAAAAGATCAAATGCATAATGGCTATATGACTGTTCAAACTCTTTGAAATTATGCATAAAGGCTATATTACGTATTAATTACAATTTTGCGGTTTAATTTATATAAAAATTTAAATTATTTTTGCACAAAACTTATTATTATTATACATCCTTATGAACCGAGCCTGACTTTTTTGGTTTTGTTCTTGCCCAAGATATACGTTGTGGACTTGGTCGAAGAATTCCATTTTCTTTTTACAAACAAAACAATTATGTATTACCCACTTCTGTTTTATGAACAAACAAATTAAATAAAACCAAAAAGATTTAGGTTATTTTTAAAATCCTCGACACTAAAAATCATATATTATATATTTTTAAATCATGGCCTATTTTATCAATTAAAACAGCAACCAGAAATACATGACTAGAAAGAAAATATTACCAGCATATCTATCTATTAACAAAAAGTACTTATATGAGAATTCTTAAATTGTCCACTTCATCTTCTTAAAAATTCCCTAGAAACTATTAGCATTCTCAATTACTAAAAACCTATGTACAATATTAACTATTTTTCTTAAAAAGGTCCCTTATTTAAAGGAGAAAATTGTAAAAATGCTCTTCAAAACAACAAAATTTTAATACTGTCTCTTTTTCTCGACATTTTCAAAAAATACCTTTTATTATTAAAAAATAACTAAAATATCTTTATATTATTATTTTTTTCAATTTTTTCTTTTACGAAAATTTTCCCTTCAAATTTTCTTTTTTATCTCAAAATTTGGTTTTTGTCTAAGTTTTATAAGAAATCTTATAAAACCTTATAAACAGTTTTTTTATAAGTTATCTTATAAAATATTATAAAAATTGATTTATAAGTTATCTTATAAGACTTTATAAAAAACAAATTTATAAATTAAATGAGTGTTCAAAATTTAGTAAATCAAACTTAAACTATACCCTAAAAATACTCAATAGATACATAAATCCAAAAGAATATATATATTAACTCTTGAATGAGAAAAAAATTGAACTCTAATTTGATGTCTAAACCCAATGGAATGATCAAAAAGTAAATCAAACTAAATACTATACCCTAAACAAAATGAATGATTATAACAATTCTTGAATGAAAATAAAACTAAACTCTAATTGAATGTTTAAAACCAAGTGAATGATCAAAATTAGTAAATCAAACAAAATACTATACCTTAAACATACACATTTGATGCCTAATCCCATAAAAGTGATTATAACCTAAAATTTTTCAAAATAGTTTATTTATAAGGTTTAATAAGACAACTTATAAGTCAAAAAATATGTGGTCCAGTTGGTTTGCCCCTAATTTAGCTAGGTATGACGTGGTGGGTTCAAATCCTATCATGCTCTGTTGAAGAACTTAGGCTATGAATCGAACTTTGTCGATCCAATGATTACTTGTTGACAAAAAAAATAACTTATAAATTTTAGTATATAGTATATTTATTAGTTTTAATAAGATAAGTTGTAAATCCGAATAATCAATGAGAATCATCAAAAGTAGTAAAACAATCCAAATATTATCCTTAATAGATCCACTTAATGCTTAAACCCATGAGAATGATTGTGGCTCATAAAATTCAAAATAACATATTTATAAAATAACTTATAAATAAGTTTTAATAAGTTAACTTTTAAGTTTTTTTATATCATAAAGTTTTATATGGTTTTATAAGCAAAATAGATAACATATATAAAACACTTATTTTAGATTATAAAACTAAGTAAAATCCAAAAATATGATTTAAAATGAATTTTATAAAGTTAAAATAAATAGATTCGAAATTCATTTTTAAAATTTTTATAAGATGATTTACAAATATATTATTTTGTTAAATTATTAAGATTTCTTATAAAAATTTATAAATAAAAATTTGAGATATAAAAAAATTTGTGAAAAAGAGTTTTGGAAAAAAAAAATCATAAAATAATTTTGAAAGCAATTTTGTTTCTTTTAGTAAGGAGCATTTTTTACAAAAAAATATACAACAAAAATGACAATACTAAAAATTTCTCAATTTAAATGAACCCATATAATGTCCAAAATTTAGAAGAAAAAAAATCTTTTCGTTTAGAAGTGAACATCTTGTGGGTTTCCTTTGTATTAAAATTTTAAGGTTTCAAAATTATGGACTCTAGAAAAAATCATATTTGGGATTAAATTATAATTATGTTCACTACTGTGACGTTTTGAGTTCTTTTTATTAGTTACTAGCAAAAAAACACATTCGAGAACAAATTATACTTTGATTTTGACGACAAATTGAAATTAAAATTAACATTATATACTTTTGATATATTGCATTATATGTTTCTTTATGTTTAGTTAAAAATATTAGTTATTTTGATAAATTTTGGTTGGTTTGGTTGAGGTTCAATTTATTTTAATTTTATAAGTTTTCATTTCATTTTATTCGGTTGGCTTGGTTGCATTATTATACATCTTTATGAACGGAGCTTGACTTTTTGGTTTTGGCCCAAGATATACGTTGTGGAGTTGGTCCAAGAATTCCATTTTCTTTTTTCAAACAAAACAATTATGTATTACCCACTTCTGTTTTATGAACAAACAAGTTAAATATCATAATGGTTTCCCAAATGATTAAATGAAAATAAATATTACTTTATTTATATTGCATTCGGCCTACTTGGAAATTAAGGTTTGGTTTTACCTTTTTAGCAAAAACTCCACTATTTATTTTTTCAACGACATCCAAATATTAGAAGAATCGACTCAAAACAGAGAACTACGATTCTACACCATCTACAAATATCCGAGATAGATGAGCTAACATATCTATTTTGTAATTCAGATATCTAGGACTTACTGATAAAAGGCAAAGAGAAAATGAAGAACTCAGTCGCTAATACTCCTCCTGGTAAATTAGAAATGCCGGCTATTCTTCCCGGCAATCAAAAATTAGTACCCGCCGTCTCACAATCCGTCGAAACCTCCACCTCAGTGATGTGTCTCCACTATTTATTTCTATAGAAGTAAATTACTATTTTCTTATTTCTATAACATTATACTATAATAAATAACTATTAGAATATATGCTATGTTGTATTTTTCATTAACTTTGATTCGATAATTAAACATTTCCACGAAAACATAACTTAAATTCTAATTTAATATCGATTTGCTTATTAACATGATAAGAAACTCATATTACCATTAATCCTTAAGAAACTCACTTAAAAAACTACCCATTAATCTTTCTTAGAAACTCATATCCAATAAACATTTCTTAACACACTTTTTTCAAATATATTAATAAAATAATATAAAACACAAACAATTTAGTCTAAATTGGTGGAAAATTTAGTCCATATATGCTCGACCAAATTGTTTTTCAATTGTTCATGGATAGTTCGATCATGAATTCGAGTTCTACTGGCCATCATATCAACGAGATTTGAAGGCATATTAGTGAAAAAGTTGAAATCTACCGTTGTACGTCCAGAAGATTCCACCTCTATGAATTCATTGACATCTAAATGAGTATACATATGTCGTTCGTTTTCTACTATCATGTTGTGGAGTATAATACATGCTCGCATGATTTTTCCGATTTTGTCCTTATCCCAAATAAGAGCTGGATTTTTAACAATGGCAAACCGAGCTTGCAAAACTCCAAAAGCACGCGACATCTTTACGACAAGCTTCTTGATGGGTTGCAAATAAAGATTGTTTTTCAGTTTGTGGAAGTGAAATAGACTGGATAAATGATGCCCATTTTGGATAAATTCCGTCAGTGAGATAATAACTCAAACGATATTCGTTCCCGTTAACCACATACCTCACTTTTGGTGCTCGGCCTTGTAATATGTCATCAAAAACCGGAGAGCGATCAAGAATATTGATATCATTTAAAGTTCCGTGAGGACCAAAAAAAGTGTGCCATATCCAAAGATCTTGAGAAGCAACTACCTCTAAAACGATGGTTGGTTTACTGGAAACACGAGAATATTGCCCTTTCCAAGCGGTGGAGCAATTCTTCCACTCCCAATGCATACAATCCATGCTTCCCATCATGCCTGGAAATCCCCTCATATCTCCAATAACGAGCAGCCTTTGAAGATCTTCTGCGGTGGGTTTTCTTAGGTACTCATCGCCAAAGCAAAAAATGATTCCGTCAACAAAATGTTCCATGCACTTCAAGGAAGTGGTTTCACCAATCTGGAGATATTCGTCAACTGCATCAGCACCACAACCATATGCAATGATACGAATTGCTGCAGTACACTTTTGTAGTGCCGAGAAAGCATACCTCCCGGTAGCATCTCTTCTTTGTTGAAAGAAAGGTATTTCATTAGATAGTCGATCAACAATCCGAATGAATAGTGACTTATTCATTCTGAAGCGACGCCGGAACATAGGATGCGGGAAAGTTGCATTTTCAGCAAAATAGTCGTTCCATAACTTGATGTGTCCTTCTTCACGATGTCTTTCAATATGGATTTTTTTTCCTCGGTTTTGGAGCTGCTATACTATCATTGTAAGAGTACAAAGAGGTATTCAATTCTTCGAAGAAAAGATTATCGAATTCTTCATTCAACACTTCCGCTAACTCATCACGGGAAGACGAAGCCATATTAAATAGAAATAATTGATATAGATAAGGGTATTTACAGTTAATGTGTGTTGGTCTATTTTTGTTAAAGGAATTGATTTAGAGAAGAGAAGATAAATTTTTGTAAGAGAAATTGAAATAGATAAGAGAAGATTGATTTCTGGTAAGAAGTGAGAGTAAGAGGGCTTATATTTATAGTAGAGTATAAATTGATTGTTGTGTACAAAATCTTACAAAGATATTACAAAATTTAAATCAAATTATGTTACAATCTGTAACCATAAGCAAACAAATAATATACACTGCATAACAAAATGTACACTCCGTGACCCAAATAATGTACACTCCGTGACTATAATCAAACAAACCATCAATCACCACGTGTCAACTTCTTGACACATACACATCCTCCAGCTTATTAATTTTGACACAAACACATCCTCCATTTGCTGAGCAAACTTACATGTCATCTCATTGATCTTGTTCCATCTCATTTTGCACTGCCATGTCCTTCTTGGTTTCATAGGATCTGCATTTGGACTTGCAACAAAATATTGAGAAATCCGCAGCTAGAAAGCTTCTCCTCTTTGCTCATTCCCTACAATGATATATTTGCTTGTGTTTAACCAAGCAGATATCAAGATCAAATCTTCACAGACTGTCCAAGAAATCTTCTTGCTCTCTAACCGTGTTCTTCCTTCATATTCACCAAGAGTCGAACTTGGTGATGGCTGAAGGAATGGTGAACTTTCTTGACTACTTAAAAGTTCCATGAAGCTAACTGAGTTATCAGAGGGATTCATCTGGGGTTAGGGGTTTTTTAAAAGATTTGTTTTTAGTTAAACAAGGTGAGAGTTTATTTTATAAGCACAAATTAGGTTGGAGTTAATACAAAGAACTTTTCTGGTTAGCATTTAACACACACAATTACAGATAACCTTTTCAAGCATTCAACACACAAAATTCAACTCACAACCTACTTTCTATTGCCATAATTCAGGTATATAATAGTATCAACTAGAACATAATTCTAGGTTAACAACTCTTAGAACTGATTACGGTTATCTTTAATGCACCTAAAGATAGTTTTTGTAAGTACCTGAAGTTGGTGAATCAGTGGGCCTACACCGTTTGGACTTTCATTGTTGTTGAGTAGGCGTTGGAGTAAGCACAGATGTTGGTGACATAAGTCCAGTGTTTAGTACCTGATATATATAGTAAGAGATCAACATTAGAACCGACATAACTAGAGCGACCAAAATTGGACAATTGTCTTCCAGATGTTGAACCCAACATCTGTGGAAGCTGGACAATGACAAAGGGAATAACTAAGATAACCATTATTCTTGCTGCATAGCTGGTCCAAACATCAACAGTTACACCAGAATCTACATACACAAAGTAAACAACCATAAACAAAAGCCGCATAGTAACACATAAACACTTTAACTTCGTTTCAGCTTCTGGTTGTTCATCAATGATCAGAATCCTAAATGTTTGAAGACCCTTTGTGTTGTTACCTTTTAGATGGAAGCCTTTAGTGTCTTGATTGTTTACAGCAATCGTATCTCGAAGGTCACACTTGCCAACCACAGTGCAAGTTCCCCATATTACAGTGAGAAGTATAACAGTCGAACCAGCAATGACCTCCATCTCTAAAGATTGATTCATATTCACTGAACCTGCAATGACCTCCATCTTGAAGCTGGCCATTGAGAAGATAAATCTCCACTACCGCATTCCAAGAGAAAACCCATTCTTCATCGCCTCTATATACTTGTTCACACCAATTATAAATTGGCTTATCATGAACAAACAAAAAAACGAGTAGATTAAGCTTAAATCCCTTCACCAGCAACGTATATAAAGATGCAAAGTTTGAAACTTGACCTTGGTTTATACAACACAACAAACATAGTTGTTGTATTAACAGCATGAGAAGCTGTAGCAAGAACTCCCAAATGCATACTCTGACTCGAAATAACGGATGCAGGCATTGTGCTTTGCTGCCTAGCTAAACGCCTCACGCCAACTCGTAAATAACCAGTTTCACCCCTTCAACAGCATAAGAAGATATTACAATGAGCCTCGTGAAGTAAAACCTATAAAGTAAAAGGATCAAGCTGTTTAGCTACCTCAAGCACACAAATGCATCTCCAGCTACAAGTAGCTACCAAAGTAAATACACTTAATAGACTCTTTAAACTCCATAAACTCTTAAGAGACTCTGTCAAAGAGTTTGTTACCTCTGAATATATGCTTAAACTTCCATTCGTGAAGTAGAAACAAGACAAGTCACAGACACATTGCACAAAGGGATGCATTGTGAGTACAAAATATTAGATTGACATGTCTGCAAAAGAAACTTGTTTTATATGACTAACTATATCACTATATTTGCCTAGTGATGGATCTGGTGATGCATTCAACAGGGTCTTATTTCCTACGCTTCCCCTGCAGAGACATAAGTTTTTATTTTTAGTTTCCAAAAGATTAATATGGTTTGCAGCACATAAAACAATGTGAACAATTTTATATTTTGGAAATAATTTAGCGTACAAAGCTAACATAATCATCCTTAGACAACTGCTTTCGTTTCTTCAGAAGAGAAGAAGAAGGGCTTTCATTTGTTTGCCTACCTGAACCTCTCTTTGATGGCGTTCCACTCTGAAACAGCACACAGAGCAGACAGTGAGAAACTATTCCACCAGTAACTGAACCATAAAGTATGTAAACTAAAAGATGTTACATCAAGTCCTAACCATTGCAAGCTTTTTCTCTTTACGGGCTTGCCTCTCTCTTTCATCATATTCTTGATTCTCTTTCTCAATCAACCGAATTAGCGTGTCACATCTCCTTACAGTAAAAAAACAAATTAGAAAAGATAATTTTTATGAGAGTATATGAATATTTAGGCTTTACTTGTTCCATGTGACCTTGAGGAAAGTAGAAAACTCTTTCACCATAACGAGGAATTTCCACAAGTGGTCCTGCACAAGATTTCCACAGCTCCGTGTACAATTGATCATCATAAGACCCTAAATTACAACAACAAACCTTCAATTTCAGATTTTTTTAAAGCAAAATAGAAATTTGAAGTGGTCTGAATTCTTTTAAGCTAGTCAGCTCGTTAACCAAACCCCCACGGATGTGAAAGAAAACAACTAAAACGAAATCATCACAACATCAAATCATCAAAAGAAACACACAAGAAAAAAGACAAGAGTCATCAAAGAAAGGTAAGAAGAAAGTAAGAATAAAAAACAGAAAAACTCTCGTTTCTTTAACGAGACACAACGGTTACTTTAGAAATAGTTTCACAGTCACATGAAGAGGGAACTTCAAGCAAACAAGAACTTGCTTTCCTCCATTACCTTTGTCCAGTATACCTCCTTGAATCCCATGAGTGCTACCTGCAACACAACAACAAAGAAGATGTTACCTCTTCAAACACTCATTAAGATGTGATTATGAACTTTCCATATGAATTTTGATATGGTGTTCAAATTCACTGCAACAGAGAGAAAGCTTAGACAAAATTACTAACCTGAAAAATGAGAAGATAAATGAAATCGCTTTTGCCCTTCTACCATCTCCATCTTCTGCTATATTCACCTTCACACTGCAGAAATTTTGTTGCTACACAGACAGTCTCTATCTTCTAAGAAAAGTTCCGAGAAAGAAGAGTCTCTCATCTATGGGATTCGAATCAACAACACTCATCCCTATTTAACAAACAATAAACATAAAACCTCAATCAGAGATCTCCACTGACGACAAGGAATGGTCTCTTACGAACCCATATTCATACAGATCGTTCGATCGAAGACGAAAATGGGAAAAGGAAATCCAGAAAAGTAAATACTAGTAGGATCAGAGAAGCTTAGAAGCGATAGACTCACCAGCACCATCTTTGTCGAAGTGGCTAAAAGCGATAGTGAACTCGGAGATCTGTTTGTCAGTGAGTTGATCCGCCATAGATTCTAGATATCTGTTTGTGACATGAACGGCGATGGCGATTCGATTTCTCCTCCCTGTGACATGAACGGCGGATTGAGCGAGGAGATAGGGTTTGCAAGAGAGAAACGCGAGACCGTCTACCTTCACTTTTTTTGTTTCATCCAACCAATGAATGAAAGTCATGTATGCGTTTCTAAAATGGCAAAGCGTTCCTTGTTTTAGAAACGTTTCTAACATAAATATTCATTTTTAATTTATTTTAAATCAAAATAATCCTAAAAAATCACCTTAAAAATGCTGATAATGTTGCTCTAAGAGCCTAGAAAAGTCATAGGTGCTTGGACGCAATGACTTTCCGTTGTTCACATACTCCGTTAAGTTATATAGAAAATCAGTGGAATTGGTTTATAATTATCTTTATCTCGTTTTTTCTTTTTCTTTTTGTCAAGATGTAAATAACTTTTAACTAGTCTCACGTAGGAGTTTCAGAACTGATTTCCCGATGTTTTTCTTGCCAAATATAAATAATTAAAAATTTCGCAGTTGATGATTTACTAATTACTAATTTGGACCAAAAATTAACTTTTTTTTTTCTTACGTAAAAACCAGTAAACCAAAATTATTTGGTTATTGTTTTGGATTTTATCATCTCTGTTTTCAAACGGATCTCTCTCTCTCTTTTTTTTTTTTTTTTTTTTTTTTTTTTTTTTTTTTTTTTTTTTTTTTTTTTTTTTTTTTTTTTTTTTTTTTTTTTTTTTTTTTACTTGAAAATTTATAAAGTGACTACACCACTGGGCCACCTATACACCGAACTTATTTTTTTTGTTATTTATTTATTTACTTTTGTAAATAATTAAATATAATCATATATTTATTACGCAACTATCCCAAAAGCAGATACTGTAAATAACAAACTTAATTAATTACTAATCTAGTAATTCATTTTCATAAGAGTCGAAAAAAGAAAATAAACTCACTTTCACAAGTTTATTACAACCATTTTTTGGCTTGTGACGTAGGGAACACTAAGACCCAACATAAAATACATTTAAGAGTATATAACTTGACTTTATTATCGCACTTATTATTTCACCTTGTCACGTGCCACGTCACGTGTGTGCGTGTTTGAGTTCAAATAGCTCTTTAGCAGCTAAGGTTAGGACCAGGGTCCACACCAAGCTGTCCACAATAGTCTCTATAGTACCTAATCCTTGCATTGACCGCACCTGAGTTCCCACCGTTACATTCCATTCCATTGATGGCTCTAATGGTGGCTCCAAATCCTTGGTTCAATACCGGCCTTACGCTGTTCATCCAAAACCATAAACCAGTCCTGAAAGCTACAGTTGGGTTGCTACCGACAAGTTCAGGCTGGGCTAGAAGGTTAAGACCAAGAGCCTGACCACAAGCTCCGTAGTTGTAGTTCCATGATAGTTGGATCGGACCACGACCGAAATAGCCTTTGCCTGGTGCACATGGGTATTGTCTGTTGCTGCTGTCGCAGTAGTTCCGTGAAGCTCCGTTTATCTCTTCTATGTAGCAGAAATCTTAATATGCACGAAAGAGAAGAGTACTTTAGTATCATCGCGGTAGTAAACAAGAGACTACTCTACGAAAACAGCCACAAAAAATCATCAACTAGTCACAAAAAATAAAATAAAAATCACAGCGATTATATAAGTTTCGCTTTTTGATTATTTTTCGTAATTGTTTGATGATTTTCGTGGCTAGGTCGTGGCAATAAAGACTACCTCATTTATTGAACACAAGTTAAATGAATAAGAAAGAAATCTTACGTCCGGTCTCGTGAGTGAAATGAGCAAACATGGTAGCAATTTCACGTCTAGTAACAGAGTTAGCAAACTTAGGGAAAGTATTAGCAGCGTTAACAAAAGAGTCACGTGTGTAGAAGTTTTTCCCAGCACAACCACTACCAGCTTGGTTGATGATGCCGCTAAAGAAACGTTGTGTCACAATGCTACCGACTGTACCACCACTCGGGGTTCCTCCACTGCCTTTACAAGGACCTGATCGGCATCCGGTACCACAGTATTCGTCTGTGGTACCACAATAACCGTACTGACTGCAGCAGAGGTTTGGAGCGCAACCGCAGTTTTGAGACTTGACGGTTTCAGAGTAGAAACCTAAGAGGCAGATAACAAGGACTAAAGAAATTTTTATGTAACCCATGTTTTTGTTTGTTGTTTGTGGATGAGATTGAAGGGCTTGTGAGATTTTGTATTTATAGGGTTACTTGTGGGTACTTTGGTCATTGCATTTTGATATACGGTAGATCGAAATTAATGTTTGTTTAAATAATACATTGTTTTATTGATCTAAAACTGAGCTTGACTTTTAGTTTTGTTCTTGTCCAAGATCTACATGTGACTTGGTCTAAGAATTTCATTTTGTTCAAACAAGACAATTATGTATTACTAATGCCCAGTTATGTTTTATGATTAACAAGTTAAGTATCATATTGATTATCCAAATGAATACAATTACCAATCATATTATTTTAACTATAATGAATTTAGCCTAATTTTTGATTTTTTTATAACTATTGAATCGAAAATATCAAATTCATAACTCAACCCCAAATTTCAAATAATATTATACATATGTAACTTCCTAAAATTAAATTTCAGTAAGAAACATATTTCTTGATTTTAATAAATTGTATTAATTTTACCGTTATATATATAGGGTTTGATCAAACATATATCTTGATTTTTAATTTTAAAGAAAAACCTCACTACTTATCTAAAGATTACAAACGTCTCTTTCAATATTACAAGTAAATGTTGTTTTCTTATTTTTTTCCACTCCAAGTAAACATATTAGAATCCTTAAATATAGTATGTTATATTTCTTATCAACCCAAATTAAATAATCTTTTCGACAAAAAATTACTTTACATTCTAATAAAATAATTCTAATACAACTTCGAGTTGCTCATCAAAATGTTAAGAGCCTAAAGAAAAGTCGCAACAACAAGGAGTCTAGATAAATTAAGTAATCGTACATACTCAATCAGTGGCTAGTTTCCTTAAGGCGGCCCTAAAAGAGAAGTTGCATCTGTCATTATTAATCTTTTGGGACTATGTATGTGAGCCTTTGTTGGTTGGGTCCATTACCCGACTACTCAAATTCAATGTATATAAATCTCAGTTTTACATCAACCAAAAAAAGAAAATTTGTGACAATTGAATCGACAATACCTCACAATGTTTATTTTCTATAACCATTTTTAATTTCTCAAATATAATATAGAAAAATCAAACTCCGATACTATAGTCAGAATTGTTAAAACCAACAAAGTGAAAAAGACTCAGCAAAAACTAATTTAGTTTTAATTTTGTTTGGAAACATTTTTTCATATTAATTATCTTCTAGCTGTTCCTACAATGTATTTCATGTTTTTAATTAGAATATCCTACACAATACTAAAATATTGAGTAAAAATCAAATTAATCTTTATTGATGATATCTTTAGTATAAGGCTAAAATTTGCCGATAAAAGATGATAAATGCTCAGTCATACAATTTAAGTTGCATACGTTGAAGGGCAATTACTTTTGACAATTCAAATCCTTCGGTTTCGATTTTCTGGTGAGTAAGACAACTGT
The DNA here is from genome assembly GCA_023374145.1 of Lepidium sativum. Lineage (NCBI taxonomy): Eukaryota > Viridiplantae > Streptophyta > Magnoliopsida > Brassicales > Brassicaceae > Lepidium > Lepidium sativum. The sequence goes on along the minus strand of JAKUCM010006888.1, from coordinate 23,325 downwards.
ACCGGATGTTGTCGGTTCCGGTTCCGTAGCTAGACCGGAATTTCAGGGCTCTTATAATTCAATATAACCAACTCTTTTCAACCGGAAAAACCGGACTAAATGATTTAGGAACTTGCGGAGCGCCACGGTATATATTTAATATGTATAACATTTGTAATGGTTACCTTCTATATAAAATCTCACTTCAGAGAATCACAAAGAGTTCATACTTGTGTTTTTAGTTCTTTTTTGTTCTTGACAACGGCATAATAACATAACCAAAAAGACAACGCAAAATGTCACTGATCAAAGCGGAATTCTCTTGTCCGGCGGGCCAAAGAATCCGCTTTATGATTGAATGACCTCGGAATAACTGACAGAGAGAAAGCCAAGAAAGAGGAGCGTAGACTCACGAACTTCTCTTGGTATGGTATGAAAGCAGGCCAATCTTCCGGTTGCTCCAGGATCCTCACCGCCGTCTCACAGTCTGTCGAGAACTCCACCTTTAACACTTGACGGGTCACCAAAGACTCCATCGTCCATAAAACTGCTTCCACATCCGCATGTGTAGCTGACAGACACCTTGAAACGCGTTTGGATCCTTCTTGTTCTCCACCCACTGAATCTGGGAAGCATAACCAACCTAAACCAGAGTAGCGGTCGGTAATCTTCCAGGACGCGTCCACAAAGCATTTAAAGCAGCCAGTAAACTAAATAATTTTGAGTCATTTTGAATTTACTATGGAAAGAATTTTAGCTGAAAAACGTCTTTGATAAAACGGTTAAATTATTCTATATAATATTTGTTACTGTCATTTCGCGAGAGTTATCTAACTCCCACATAATATTATTTTGAGTTTTAGGAGATTTGAGCTACGGATTTGAAATTTGTCGGTTTAATTGTTGACAAAAAATTTAAATTTTATTTGATATAATCTCAGTCTCATTGTTGTGTCAAAATTTAAATGCACCTTAGTTGTTGTTGAATGATAATATTAAAAAAATTGAGAGGAATATTATCTCAATAAAATAGATTACACATTTGCCGAGTATTACTATTCATTTTTTTTGTCAACAAGTAACCATTAAATCGACAATAGTTCAATATATAACCTAAATTTTTCAATTGGAGATGGGTGAGATTCGAATTCACCATCTAATACCTACCTAATTTAGAGACAAACCAACTGAATCACCTGTTGAGTTTTTCGTTGATGTGTATGAAATTGTAAAATGAATTTTTAATTTGATAGATTATACATTAATAGGTACTGACTGATTCTTCTAGTCTATATTGTACAATAATATCATCTTGTCTAGACACATTACAAATGATAGTTTATTATCCTCAATTATTTTTCATTCTAGGATGGTACCTGTTGCTATGGATAGAAAAGTCAGCAGCATTTTCTGGTCTTAGTTGACCACTTGCAAAGAGCCATCTTGTATACGAAAAAAGGAATCAATTCATAATGCTTTACTCATATAATTTGACGAAAATATATTCATAAATTGTTCAAATGTCAAAACGGATAATAATAATAATAATGCCAAGACATGTTAGAAGAAAAGGATTGAAAATTTGTAATGGATGCTGTATACAAACCTCTATTGTCATTTTGTCAAAAGTCATGACCAAACTAACATTGAATATATGGCGTTCTATTGACTTTTACAAACTTTTATTTTATAAATTTGAATTATGAACAATTTTGGAAAAACTAAAATGTGGTGTAGAAAACTGCACAAATAATTATCTAACTGATTTAAGGGTTTCTACAGGTTCCGGTGTTCCATTTATGGTTCTTGAAAGTATTCAAAAAAAAATCTCAGGTCTTGAATGATTTTTCTTTCTAGACACAACATAATGAAGAACATATATGAGATTGCATAGAATCAACATGTAGATCCATATGCATATTCTAGAGGTGATTTCACTACCGAAAATTCAGAACCTATAAATATGGCGACGAATCTCAAAGACTGGCCAACTTTCATTCTATACATAAGTGACTTCAGGAAATTTAGGAACATGTTCTCTATGTTTTCAATTAATCCGATCTCTAAAATTTTAAATTCTAAAGTTAATTCTATGATCCGTCAATGTCAAAGGGCGTGTTCATAGTTTTTTTGTGTTCCTCCTTGATTTTGTTTCATTGAATGATTTCATGTTGAAAAACAAAACCATCATTTAACCGTTTGAGACATTATTATTGAGGGACTTTTAAAGTACTATAGGAACTGCTTGATCTAGTTTGCCCAGATGACCAGCTATTAGCTCCAAACTTAAATAGTCCCGAGAGAATATGTATTGAAACTTTAGTCGATTAATTATGGCCGGTATACTAGCCAAATTCTTACATAATGTAAGTGGGGAAACTCGATCTCTGGTTATATAAATAAGTTATCTTAAATAAATTTACCGCCGACCACTAAGCTAATAACCATTTGACTATATTAGAACGTCTATTTCAATTACACATAAAATATTTTGAACTTAAAACATATACTACCAATTCCGGTCAACAAAAAAAATATATTCCCAACTCAAACGCATATGTATTCTATTATGTTTAGAATAAATTTGTAAAACTACTAATATTCTTTTTAGTTGTTAATTATAAGTATTTTAGTATAAATATTTCACAGGCGGCGGTCAATTTGTCATTTTTATATAGTTTTTTTTGACATAGTATTATATGTGAATTGAATAACGTCTAAATTATACAAACATTATTAATACTCGTTGTATATAATATAAATCGTATGAAATAAAAATGCGTATATATATGGCTCCTAGTATTAATTAAGTATATCTAATATAATGATTTATCAATATTTTTGAACGAGCAAGATTGGTCAATTGAAATTGAAGCATGTATGCATAGTATGATGGAACATTCCTTGTCATTGCGGTCTCATACTCTATTTGTAGTTCCATATGTGATTAATGACTAATCACAATGAGCTAATTTGGGTAAATATATATTGTAGTTTACCAAATAACCTTTAATAAAAAGTTAAATGATATCAAATTGTTATCATTAATGTTCAACCACTTAACTATCACATGTCGCCGTTTATCATTCCCTAAATGTTTGTTTACTTTTTTCGTGATAACAATAACATGATTTGATACAATTCGTGTGATAACAACAACATGATTTATAATAGTATATATAATAAAATTGGATACAATTCGTGTGAATGTATAATTTCGTTATCACAAGACGCAACAAACAAAAGCAAATCACTTTCACAAGATTATTACAGAAAATTATGCGTATGAATTGAGCAAGGAACATTAAAACCCAAAACAAAGTAAAAACATAAGATTTAGTTTTATTATTACTCCTTCATTGATCACCTTCTTAGATCACGTGCCACGTCACATGTGAGTCTAGCTTTTCAGCAACCAAGGTTAGAACCAGGGTCAACACCAAGCTGTCCACAATAGTCTCTATAGTACGTAATCCTTGCATTGACCGCAGCTAAATTCCCACCGTTACATTCCATTCCATTGATTGCTCTAATGGTTGCTCCAAATCCTTGGTTCAGTACCGGCCTTACGTTGTTCATCCAAAACCACAAACCGGTCCTGAAAGCTATAGTTGGGTTGCTACCCACAAGCTCAGGCTGGGCTAGAAGGTTAAGACCAAGACTCTGACCACAAGCTCCGTAGTTGTAGTTCCATGATAGTTGGATTGGACCACGACCAAAATAGCCTTTGCCTGGTGCACATGGGTATTGTATGTTGTTGCTGTCGCAGTAGTTTCGTGAAGCTCCGTCTATTTCTTGTATAAAACAGAAGTCTGTACAATCACGCCAGTGAAACAAAGAAAATAATTATTAGCTCAATTAATTCATATAAAGTCAAACCTTCATTTTAGTATTATATTGAATGTTTAAACATGTAAACGAGTTATAATTTTATGATCATCAATTGTAAATATCCAATGCATGCATATGTTTAAAGACTTTTTTGTTCCAACAATTGTATTGACAAAATCCGATCCATATAGAAAATTCAGCTCTAAATAGCAAACAATATCATATAGGATAACACAATTCACTGAAATCGAACTCTCATAGAAAATGCGGCATAACTGGACTGAAAAACTTGACCAAAACATCCAATGGATCCTCAGGTTTTGAAAGTAAACTCTTTTTTAATGTTTATAGCTTACTACAATTAAATTCGGTCATGACTAGAGTAACATGTAGAAACAATAACTTTCAACTTTAATGTATTATATGTAATATATATTATAAAAAAAAGGACAAAAGAAATCTTACGTCCGGTCTCGTGAGTGAAATGAGCAAACATGGTAGCAATCTCACGTCTAGTAACAGAGTTAACAAAGTTAGGGAAAGTATTAGCTGCGTTAATGAATGAGTCACGGCTATAGAAGTTTGTCCCGGCACAACCACCACCGGCTTGGTTAATGATGCCATTAAAGAAACCTTGTGTCACAATGCTACCGACTATACCACCACCACCACTACAAGGACCTGATCGGCATCCGGTACCACAGTATGCATCTGTGGTACCACAGAAACCCCACTGACTGCAACAGAAGTTTGGAGCACAACCGCAGTTTTGAGATTTGACGGTTTCAGAATACAAACCTAAGAGGCAGATAACAAGGACTAAGGAGCTTTTTGTGTAAGCCATTGTTTTGTATGTTGTTTGTGGATGAGATTGAAGAGTTCGTGGATGAGATTTATAATGGAGCTGTTGGGTTCATTGCGTTTTCAGGATTGGTGGGAATAAATTTATAATTTTCTTTGAATAATACAGATTTAGGTATTTTTAAACCGATTTAGCTTTTGGTCTTGGTCGTGTCTAATTCAGTTGACTCGGTCTAAGACCACCATTATTTGTTGGTTCTTAGAGAGTTTTTAAAAGTTTTAAAATATTAAAAGTATAAAAATAGGAAAGATTTTGAAATTTTTATTTAAGAAGTTTAAGAAACTCTAATATGTGATTTTTTTTTAAAAAATTTTTGTCAACGGCAAATTATATTGGGCCACAACTGGCTGGTCCAATAGCCAAATTCCTACATAATGTAGGCGGGAGGACTCGATCCCTGATTGTGCAAATGAACTGCCTAATGTGGACTTACCGCCTGCCACTAGGCTAAGAGCCATTTATTCTAATATGTGATTTATAAACATATTAAAATTTAAGTTGTTATTAAAATATTATTATCAAAATATTAAAATATTTATTTTGGGTTTCTCATTGTTAGATGCTCTAAAAATCAATTTTTTATAGTATTATTATACCTTAAATATGTCAATATAGTTGTCTTTCCAAATTTTTAAACCAAATTTGCCGAGATCTTAAAACAGTATTTTCGTTCTTGCAAGTTTAATGGTTTATATGTACTGATTATTGGTTTGGGTATCTGAAATTCCATTATATTTTAATGCACATGAAAATTAAATAATAAAGAATCTATAAGTAGATTTAAACTATGAATTAAGTTTTATCGATTAATAGTTTAAAAATATTAATACTCTTTTATCTAGTAACCGTATGAAAACATGAAAATGTAAAAGTAAAACCAAACAAATACATTCTACACAAATCACCTTGGAACAAGAATCCAAGGTTAGTCTAAACAAAGGTAAAATGCATCCGGAAATAACAGCATTGTTGTGAATAGTTAGATCCTCAAAGCTCTATTTAAACTTTAATTAAATTTTATAACGTGGGATCAGTTTCGCAACTAGCATTTGTTGCTCACTTTTGAAGTACTTAATAACCATATATATATATATATATATTGTTTTGTCAATCAAACTTTAAATAACTTTCTTGATTTGTTGACGTCCTTAATCATCAAATTCTTATATCAATGAAATAATAAAATTCGAGTATAATTTATATTTTTGTTTTATAAGGAAATTTTGTAAGTTATAAGAGAGTGTCTACTAAGGGAGGTTGTACTGCATCCCTAACCGTGTTTGTCTTGGTCATTGGCAAAATAATGCATATAGCTAATTAATAGATTAATCTTCTATCAATTCTTTTTGTTATTGTTTTTAGTACAATTGGGGATCTCAGGTTTTAAAGGTGAGACATATAGCCAAATGTCTCTTTTCACGTAGATATAAGAAATACTGATGACAAAGACACAAAAAAAGAACTAAAAACATAGGCTAAATCTTGTCAACAAAAATATTATACATTCACTTAAACGTCCATTCTCAAAACGCAGGCATATGCATATGTATTTTTTTGTGGTTAACAATAAGACCAACAAAACTTATAGCATAATTCAAAATCCATTTTTAAAAATTCTTTCTTTTTCCTTTTACTTGTAGCGAAGAGAATTAAAATCGCAAAATCGAAAAGATCCAACCATTTTTTTTTCAACAACTAAATTAATAAAATTCATTTTAAAATCCTAACTTATCACATGTAGTTGGGTGGATTGAACACCAAATATATGAACCATCAAATCTGAGACATTTAATCTGTCGTATCAAAAAGTTGTAGATTTTTTTCTAATATTTAAAATTTAAATCTAAAATAATTATATCTGATTTGTCAAAAAACTATATGTTAGTTGAATCAGCAAGTTGCACTTATACAAAATTATATATATATTATATGAATATATTTAATAGGATACATTTCGTGCAAATATCCCATTTTTAATATCAAAAATCCCATTATTAAGCAACTAAGATTAGGACAGGTTCCACACTAAGCTGTCTACAATAGTCTTGATAATACTTAATCCTTAAAGTAATCCTTAAATTGACAGCAATTGAATTCCCACCGTTACATTCCCTTCTATTGATGGCTTCAATGTTGGCTCCAAATCCTTGGTCCAATACCGGCCTAAATCTGTTCATCCAAAACCATAAACCTGTCCTAAAAGCTATAGTTCGATTGCTACCCACAAATTCAGGCTGACGTAAAGGATCAATACCTGAAAGCTACAGTTCAATTGCAATTATTGCACTGGAGAATATCATAGCCGTGCCTTTACCTTCACTGCCGCAGAAGCAAATTTTGCAGTATGGAATAAACCAGCGGTTAATTTTTGTCATAGTTACTTTAATTTTTCTTTCTTTAACATGCTTTTTTCGATTGACTTTTATGTTGATTTCAAAATCCTACAATTGAAGTTCTACGATTAATGAGAACTACAAAGTCAAGTCTAGTACAATGCCAAGGCCCACATGGTAAATAAGATTCAGTTTACCTTTGTTTTTCTTTAATTATTTTTTGCATACAAAAATATATCCTAAATCAAACATTGCAGTTGTTGGTTGATCATGGATGCTGAGCATGTAAGTGAGGCGCGTTATAGTAACAAAGTGGACGATTCTCTCACACCATATGCTAGTCAGTATTACAGTTATTCCAGTTTCAAGGAATTACAATATGCGATTATACAAAATATTTTTTTGTTATTTTATAATATTAATAAGTTTTGTAGCAATAACAGAAAGAAAAAAAATTCATGAAACAAACCTAATTTTCATGTTCTTCTTACGCCAAACATTTTGAAAATTTTCATATGAACATGTCTTTGTTCCTTATTTGTACATGAACATGACAAAAGAGCCACAAAATTGGTCATAATGGAATCTATACTAATAAAAAGCAAGGTTTTGAGACCTCTTAAACCATCCAACTCATCTTTCTCAAACTCTTATTTTCTTGCCACATCACTCCTATCATATTGCCACATCAGCTTTTGTTTTAGAAATTTTTTATTTTTTAATAAAAAAAATCAAAAGACAATTATTATTCACTTAATCACATTACTTACTATAATATAAACATTCAAATGTCTCACATCAAATTAAGTTATATTATGTTGTAATCTATACGAAACCAATATATTTATTAGAAGTATAATATATCGTATCGTATGGCCAAAATTATTAGAAGAATTATCTAAATTACCAAACAAAAAAGAATACGATTCTTTTAAAAAATATGAAAAAAATATTTTTTTACTTAATAAACTATCCATAATCTGAATACCAATTAAAAATGACCAAACTGATAAATAATATTTTATGTAGTAAAACCTAAACTTACATATTATTTAAGAATAATCAAACTAACTAACTTATCAAAATACTGCAATTTAGTGGTCAAGAAAAAGAAATTATTTTATTATAAATGACTCAACTTATATATAATACTACTTAGGTTTGATGTTCTAGCAAAATAATTTTCTTAAAAGGATTGGTAGACGTAGTAGCGGTTACTAATTCCAAGTGCTGTTTTTTTTCCAATTAGGTACTAAACATCTGTTTAATGACTAACAAAAAGCAGTCACTTCAACTAAAAATATAAATTAGAAAAAAATAAAAATAAACTATGTAAAATATAAAATAGAAAAAAATACAATATTTTCTACATCGATAAAAATTTATAAGTGTAGAAATCTATCTACATGTCAGGAAATAAATAGTTCAATTGAGGTATATTCAATGCCCTTGCACCTCAAAAACACACATACACCTTCCATACAAATAATAACCAAACTTTGTTACCTTTTTACCTAGGGAGATGATAACAATGAAGCACTAAAAACTGAAACTCCTCAAAGTTTAAAACAAATTATTGGCCAAACTTGCAAATTCCATATCAAAGTGTCAATGTACAACTTCCTAGCTTCACGTCAAACTTTCACTGTCTCCCGTGTTATTCCGAACGACGTTGGCTTGAACGACGAGGCGTCCGGAGTAAACAACCCCATATCTGCTGACTGTGCAATTCTTTCCAAGGCTTGGAACACACATCCAAACAAAAAATCCGATGAAGACGTGAAGAACGAGAAGGGCCCCCGTCTAAACAACTAAACCAGCTTATTCACCTCACATTACAAGTTGTTTCTTTGATTTAATTTAAAATCATTCTCAATGTTACAAGTTTTTTCAATTTGCTGTCCCTTTATACTACTCATAAGTTCCATCTAATTTCCTCTTTTTTGGTTTAACGTTGCACTACTATGAGATCACCTTTCTATAAAATTACTTCCACTCAATATTTATTACTATCAAAATATTGTGTTTTGTTAAATACGCACACGTTAATAAAGTCATCCAAAGTTTATTATATATATCATAACACAAACCTGCAAATGGCTTCATTAATCCAAGGTGTAGATATTGTGTTGACAAAGAGATTGCATGAAACAAAATAATTTATTGTAAGGTAAGATGAACTATATTTATCTTCTTCTTTTTTTACATATTTGAAAAATTTAAATTGAATATGAACCAAGTCAAAGAAAAAAGTTAAATAGGTTTCTTTAAAATAAAATTTCTTTAGAATAAACAATTTTCATAATATATTATATAATCAATTAGGTTATATAGCATAATTTAGTTATTATATATTTGAAAAAAATAATAAAATTTAACCGTTTATTATATATCTAGATTTTGTCATTCATAAATCAAAACTCTCTAATAACCTGAAATTGAATCTTCTTCTTCGTCCGATTCTTCATCTCTTTTTATTAACTAAGTCCATTTCGATTTTTTTTTTTAAAAATCTTTTAAAATAAAGGTTTTGTTTTACATTTTAAATATATTTATGGACCAAAGACTATATAATATGTAATTTAATCTTCGTTATTCGAATTCAAAAGACCTTTGAATGTCCATATTACACGTCGGTTGATTTACATGATGAAGTTTTTTAATCTTCTATTGAAACTATACATATTCACCACTTTTGAATGTCCATAGTTACTTTGTATTTTTATTTTTTATACCATCCAAAATAGTTGGGTTGAATATCTTATATACATGTCATTTTTCCGTTTAGTCAATCCAACTAATAATTCTGATATCTAGAATTTGTTCCCTTTCTATTAATTTAGACAAACTATAAAAGGATTTGAAGTTATTGTATCTTATCGATCTAATTATTCGAAAAGAATAACATCTTATGCAATTTGGATATTTTAATGACATAATTTTATAAATAAATACTACTTCATAAAAGATATATTCTTAAATTGTTCTTCAGATAATATTATAAGTATAGTCTTCAAATAATTTCACACATGTACTTTTGATCTTTAAATAATAAATAAAACCAGACCAGAATTGTGATTGAAGTCTGCTTCATAACTATAACTCATAACTGAAAAATTGCACTACTTGCCTTCAAACATCCAAAGGACGAGATACCATTAATAATCTAGCCTGCAACCACATCTACCACCATGATTGCATAATAAGTTGGCTTAACACAAATAAAAATTGTCCAATATGTAGGGCAACATATCTTTAATTTTCCATTCCAAATAATAATAAAATTATCCATTTTTGATGCACATACCTTTCATTTCAGAAATACAACACAAATCACAAAATTTGACAAGTTACCCAACAAATAAACTACACATACATATTTCTAAACTAAAAACCGGGCGTAACCCGGTCAATGCCTAGTTCATATAATAACATAACTTACATAATAGAACGTTTCAAGGAACAAACTTATTTTTAAGTTACTTAATAATATTTTTAAAAAGTTATTTTAGTATTTGTAATTGTTGAATTTATGTTTATAATTAAATAATTATAGACGAACTATGCCAATAATGTCTTATTCACTTGATAAAACTTAAGTACACATCTAATGCATGCACATAATTGATTTGTTTTCTTCATATTAGGTGGAACCTCTTTCTGCAAAACCAATAGGTATTAGACCTCTTGCAGTCATATCCTTGATTATATTTTCTAATTCGGTTATCTAAAATGATATAAATTGATTAAGAAGAAAAACCTAATTTTTCCCAACTTATTTCCATTCAATAAACAAAGGAAACAGTTGTTAACCTTGGTTGTAGTTATATTTTTGTCTTTATTTTCCGGACGATATAATGTGCACTTACATTTTGGAAAGTTGAAATCAATTGTCTGTCTTGTTGCAAAATTTTTTTTAACCATAATAAGTCTTAATCCAGAATCAACTTTTCTCCAATTTCCAAGATCATATATATCAAGAAATCTATCATGTTCTTCAAATTCAGCATTTTTCCCATCTATATTCATTTGTGTTATTGAAGTTTTCATCTTCTTTTATGTTAACATTCTTATCCTTTATTTGTTCATTAGACTTTTCATTAACTTCCACAAAATCACTAGAAGTTTCAGGTTTTGTACGAAATTTGATTAGAGAACATGCTTGCGATTTTACAAACGCGTCATTTTTATTTTATTTTTATTTTTTCTGTGCTCCTCATGGATACTTTCTTGAAAAATGTTTCTAAAATTTATTTTAAAAATAATTATTATATAAAATCTATTTAGAAGAATTATAAAAAAATTGATCAACTTACAATTAAGAAGATGAAGTAAAGAATTGGATTATTTCAAAAGAACAAATGAGCTGAAAAACTTGTTTGTAGTTTGTTAATGTATAAATCATGGTACATTTTAAACAACTTGTTATAAGTTTAAGTTTTTTTTTTTTTGTATTATGAATTTTTTTCTATTTTTTCCTGTTCCTTTTGGAATAACGATTCTTCTTTCATTTTTTCTAACCTAATTAACAATTTATTTTTCAGTTTTTAGAAATTTTCAATTTTTTTCAAAAACAAACTAACAACTTTTTTGGTTTTTAAATGTACACATAAGATATTTCTATAATAATTTTTTTAAAAAAAGAATTCACTATTCATCATCAAGACTCGAATCATAACATTGTAGTTAAAGTAAAGGATTTTAACCATTTTGGTATCTTAGAAAATCGGTATTAAGACGCCCTAAAAATATATATTTTTTGGGACCTAAACAATTTTTTTATTTATTAATATGTACCTCACTGTCTGTCTGCATACTACAAATCAACTCCGACTTTTTTTAAAAAATATTAAATAACGTTATTAACGTAAAAGTAAATATGATATGTAGACGAATATCTCACATTATAGCTGTTGCTTTGTTTTAAGGGTCCACCGTATATAAATTTAACCACGTAATATTATTTATCATAACGTGTAAGCTTCGTCTAAATACTAAATATTGTTTAAAACATCTTGTTCAATTTTTATACATGTATGAACATATATTATCCAATTACACTAGATTGTGTAAAACACTCTTTTTATCGACTAGTAATTCGCCAGTTAAGTATCAACTTTAGATTAAATTTCACCAAATATCTAAAAAGTATAGTTTTTCTTATTCTTAATTAATATTTGTAAAGTTGACCACTTTCTGTTTTGATACGGTCCATATGTTGCTTACTGACGGTCCACGTATAAACTAAGGTAACTGATAGATTTTTTATTTTTTTACCAAACAAATTATTCAATTGAGTTTGATACAATCATGTTTGATCATATTTAATAGCTGTCTAGTTCTTCTCAATTAGTACAGTGGTAAGTTAATTCAATTAATGATTTGGTAGAAGTTTGATTTTTCTCCACTATATTATAATAGATTGTAAAGAGATTCTAGAGGTAGAGTTTTATCTATGAAAAAAAGGATTTTAGAAATAGACTTTAATCTATCAATTAAAATTTGTCGATTTAATTATGACAAAAAAATGTTTAATAGGTAGATACAATCATGGAGTACCAACTTGTTTATATGTATAATTGAGACATTTTGATAGCTTGTATCATTTATACAGATTATGAGATCTTGTTTTTTTGTGTGATAATTATGAGATCTTGTTAATGTATGAATAATAGAAAAACAGGTCTAATTGTTCACAATGCGTATCTCACAACAATCAGTTAGATTTATGATTATTCGGTAATATACAAGTGTAAAACAATCATCATTCCTAAAGCTAGATTTTTGGTGTAATTAAGTCTATATATTAATAATGCTCATTAGGAAAATGATTTCTCCATACATGCCAACCAATAAACAAGTATTTTGGAATGTTAATTTGTCTTGTATTTGCCAATAAACATATGTTTTACTTAGTCTCTGATCTATTTGGTATTTAATGGTGAATATAAATCTCATTAATTCTAATTAATATAATTTAGTTATGAATTGCATTTTATTGATTCAATTGATGATAAAAAAAATTATTTTTAGTACTACTTAGGAAAATAAGCAAATATGATAATAGTTCCATTTTATTATTTATGAAAACGAAGACAAACATTAACTTAACACACCCACATAATGTCCTTATTGTCTCTTATTTAGTTTTTTTTTTCATTTTCTTTTTCGTATTTTTGACTTTAATTCTTTATATGACCCATGTAATTATTGACACACACGACAATTATAAAGACCCACATAAACTAGTCTTGTACTTCAACATCTGAGATTGGTTCCAGGAGTGACCCCAAGCCTCCTGCAGAAGTTCAAGTAACGGTTAACCCTGCTCGTCACTGCACCTGGATTCCCACCATCACATTCACCACCGTTAATTCTCCTTATGGTAGCACCAAACCCTCGGCCTATAACCGGTCGCACATTCTTGTTCCAAAACCACATGGCAGTCCTGAAAGCCACAGTTGAATTACGAGCCACCAAATCTGGGTCCCTCAGGAGAGGAAGATTAAGTTCTTTTCCGGCTAAACCATAGTTGTAGTTCCATGTGATTTGGATTGCACCACGGCCATAATAGTTCTTGCCTGGTGCACAAGGATACGTTCTGCTTGGTGAGCAGTACCTTCCTCTTGCTATTTCTTCTTTGTAACAAAAACCTATATACAAACCAAAGGTGCTTTAACAAAAATAAAAAGAAAAACCAAAGGTATATATAGAGTTTATTTAAAATCAATGATTGGTCTAAATTGGGTATTAAAGCATGTAATTCCTACATTATGTACGAATTTGTTTACTGAACGAGTCAGATGTAGTTCAATATTAACAAAACAAACAAGCATGAAATTATTATAAATTATAAAACTGATGTTTTCGCTAAATAGTCAGTTTGTAGTTTAAGCTCAAACAACTTTCCACCTGAGTGATCTTTTCAATTAATGAAATTAAGTTGACAAAAAAGGGAGGCAAGTCCTAATTATATTTTATGAAGAAAATATTCATGTCTCTACATTCATCTTCAATTTTATCTAAATCAAAATTTAATACACTAAGGCAGATAAATAAATAAAAACAAACAAATCAATAGTTTTAATTACTTCAACTTAAAATTTATGTTTTAGTCAATTAACTACAAGAAATTTGCGATTCCATATAGACAAACATGTCTGGATTAAATTGTCGGGAATGAGAATTTCACTGAAAAACCATAAAGAAAATAAAAAATGAAGTTAAAGTGAACCTACTTCCTGTTTCATGAGAGAACTGAGCAAATATGGCAGCAATCTCACGCTTAGCGACAGTTCTTTTGTAGGCTCGGAATGATTGAGCAGCGTCGATGAAACCTTTGCGAGTGTAGAACCCTTTCGCTGGACAACCTCTTCCGACTTGGCTCATGATGCGGTTAAAGAAGGCTGGTGTGACAACCCCCGCAATGGTTCCACGAGGACCAGTGTCTAGCTGCGAAATCGCGGTTTCAATCATAATGGTTAATGTGAAAAGGGCAATGATGAGAGTGTTTTTGAGCATCGCCATGATTATGTTTTTGATGGAAATCTTTTGGAGAGAGATTTGTGTGAAGAAACTAGGCAAGGATATGGACGTATTTATAGTGTAAATTTGGTTATACTATCAAATAAAGTGACTAATTTTAAATGTGTATTATTAATACTATGTTGTTTGAATTTGGACTTGGTCATACGTTTGGCTAAATCACTAAAACGATTTAATAAAATCATTCTTCTTTATGAATAAAGAAGTCGGGATTGAGTTGGCTCAAGTTCACAAATTTTTTATTTGAATGGTTTAAAAATTAAAATCTTCTAATGTTCAAAATTGTATTATATAACTCGGAATGTCAAACAAAGAACAGTGAAAATAGTATATGTATAAATCAATGTGTATTATCTTGATTTATCGTCATTTAATATTTATTAAACTAAAATTCAACTTTGATAAACTCATGATTATACAAGAAAAAAATCAACTTTGAATTCTTCTTTTGATATATAATAAATAACGTCATTAATTAACATAAAAACAAATATGATTGGTTGCTTAACGATGAATATCTCACACTAAAATAGATCTTTGTTTTAAGGTTGTAGGGTTTCACGAGAGTCCTCCGTATATACACTTCACCACGTAATTTAATTTCTCATATCGTGTAAGCTTCATCTAAATCCTACATTTTTTAAAAGCAACTTGATCAATGTTTATACATATAACCAAGTACTAGTGATTTAGTGCTTAGTTATCAAGTTAGGAATTAACTTTCCTCAATTACAAAATTACTAATAATTTATATTTGGTGAGAAATATTCATATGACCTTCCTAAACCCTAGAAAATTATGCGTCCTAGTTAAGATTTTATACATATATGTGATTGTGTAAAAGACTCTTTCATCGACGAGTAATTCCTATTGATGTGATAAGCATTTAACCACAACATATGTTGGCCAACTTAAGTTAAAAATTCGTCAAATATTTTATAAGGTTAATATTTGTAAAATTGACCATTCTCTGTTTTAGTAAGGTTAATATTTGTAAAACGTGATACGATTTTTTTTTTTTTTTTTGCAAACCTATGCGACAAATTATTTGAACTAAGGTAATTGAATGTAAATTGTAACATGCACCTTTTATATAATTATATATTATCATATCCACGGCGAATATGCCAATTGGAATATAAGCACGTTTATAGGTTTTCAACTTTCAAGGAATTTGCCATGGTCTGAAAACAAATGAGCTCAAGAACATGCAACTTGTGTAATGCCAAATGTACAAAGTCTTGTATAAACATAAAAAAAAATTGTATCGTCCGGTCATAGTTTAAACTTACATTTTAAATCTCAAACAATATCACGTAAAAATAAAAAAATCTATGAAAATCAAATTTAATAGTAAAAATGACGGAAAACGTTAATTTAATGACTTGACCAAAAACATTTTTATAGGTAACAGTTTTGTTTTATTATTTATGACAAGGAATACAAACAACACAACATTAGTTAACTTAGACACGGCATATATAGTATATTAAAACATAGTTTCAACTTTTTATTCAGACTCATGTGATTCTTCACCCACACACAATCCACTTACAAAAAACGCACTAGTAGTGGATCTTCAACATCTGAAATTGGTTTCCGGAGTGACCCCAAGCTTCCTGCAGAATTCCAAGTAATGGTTAACCCTATCCGTCACGGCTTTTGGAGCCCTACCGTCACATTTGGTAACGTATAATCAAAGTTTCGTATAAAATTTGATACACATAAGTTAGTTATTTATCTAGAGAGTCACGAATGTAACATTGTGTATATTCGTATAGCTGTGTCTATTCGTATAATTGTGTCTATTCGTATGAAGATGTGTCATATTGTATAAGTATTGAGAACAAACTCAAAACACTTTACGTGTGTAATATGTTTCCAACATTAATAAAAATCAAGTTTACTCATCCGTTGTTATTCAATTACTTTTGTTCATACTCTGTTTTTTGTAAAAACAGAGTTCGATTGTTAAAGTATAAAGATCAACATGGTATCAGAGCCAATCAATTGAAAAGACAAAAGAGAAAGCATAAAAAACACATCAAGCACAACAAAAGCAAAATACAATCATAAAATTTCACAGAAGAAGAAGAGACGATGCAAGGCTCTTCCTATCAAGTAATCCCTATTTTCGATGGGGAAAGGTACGATTTCTGGAGCATTAAGATGAAAACCATTATGAAGACCAGAAAACTATGGTCTATGGTTGAAGAAGGAGTACCGGCCGAACCGGTGCAAACGCAAGAGACTCCAGAAACAGCCAGAGCAAAGATGATTAGAGAAGAAGCAATAGCAAATGATACGTTGGCTTTGCAAATTTTGCAAACTGCCGTAACAGATCAAATCTTCACACGAATTATAATAGAAATGACATCAAAGGCAGCATGGGATGCTTTGAAGAGTGGATACAAAGGATCCTCACAAGTTCGTTCGATCAAACTTCAAGCGCTGCGTAGAGAGTACGAAAATCTGAAGATGTATGATGGAGAGAACATAAAATCATTCACCGAGAAGTTGATTGTTTTTGGAAAATCAATTAACTTATCATGGAGATAAGAAAATAAATTCTCAAGTTGTTCAGAAAATACTCATCTCTCTCCCAACCAAGTTCGATAGCATTGTCAGCGTTTTGGAGCAAACTCGCGACTTGGATTCATTAACAATGACAGAGCTAATTGGTATTTTGAAAGCACATGAAGCAAGGCTATTCGCAAGAGATGAAAACACAAATCCTTCAATGCTCATACAAAAGCAAGATAAATCGGTTCTAAAAAAAACAACTCTAGAAGCCATGAGAATCAAAGCAAGAAGTGGTGTGAGTTTTGCAAGAGAAGCAGCCACACAAACGAAGAGTGTTGGAAGAAACCGAAGGACAAAAATCAAAGCAAAAACAAAAGGAGTAACATCAAATGTTACAATTGTGGAAGGATCGGTCACTACTCAAATAAGTGTCAATCAAAGAAGAAAGAAAGGGCACATGTGAGTGTTGAAGAAGAAGATTCAAGTGATGATCAAGGGCACATGTTGTTTACAGCAAGTGAAGCCAAAGAAGCAACAACAAAAGAAGAATTTTGGTTAGTAGATAGTGGATGCACTAACCATATGACTAATGAGGAGGGATACTTCTCTAAGATTGACAAAAGTGTCAAGGTTCCAATCAAAATCGGTAATGGTGAAATACTTATGACAGCCAGAAAAGGAGATATCATGATCATGACAGATAATGGCAAAAGGATCATTCAAAACGTATTTTTGGTGCCTGATTTGGAGAAAAATATGTTAAGTGTTCCTCAAATCATCTCAAGTGGTTATCGAGTAGTTTTTGAAGACAAGAGATGCATCATACTTAATGAAAAAGGTAAATACATATTGGAAATTCCAATGACTCACAAAAATTTCAGAATCAAGTTAAAAGCAGTTCGAGAAGAAGTTATGCACGCAAGTGAGCAAGAGAAGATGGAATCATGGCACAAACGGCTTGGTCACATAGGCAACAAGCGATTGCAACAAATGCAAGATAAAGACTTGGTAAATGGCTTACCAAAATTTAAAGTCAACAAGGAAGTATGTGCGGCATGCAAACTTGGAAAGCAACCACGAAGAAGTTTTCCAAAAGAATCTCAAACAAATACAAAGAAAAAGCTTGAGATTGTACACAAGGATGTATGTGGACCTATGCAACACCAATCACTCGATGGAAGCCGGTATTTTCTATTGTTTTTAGATGATTTTACTCATATGTGTTAGGTATATTTCTTAAAGCAAAAATCAGAAACATTCTTAACCTTTAAGAAGTTCAAATCCATGATAGAGAAACAATCTGATTGTGTTATCAAGAATTTACGATCGGATGGTAGGGGTGAATTCACTTCACAAGAATTTAACAACTTTTGTGAAGAAGAAGGTATTAATAGGTAAATTACTTTGCTTTACTCTCCACAACAAAATGGCACAGCTAAAAAGAAGAATAGATCCTTGGTGAAAATGGCAAGATCAATCATTGTTGAGCAAGGTTTACCACTCAAGCTATGGGCAGAAGACGTATACACTTCGGCTTATATTCAAAACCGCCTTCCATCAAAGGCTATTGAGAATGATGTAACACTTATAGAAAAGTAGAGTGGACACAAGCCAAACGTTTCACATTTGAAGATATTTGGTAGCATATGCTATGTACACATAGCGGATCAAAAGAGAAAGAAGTTGGATGCCAAGACAAAGTGTGGTATCTTCATTGCCTATAGCAATAAATCGAAGGGATACAGAGTTTTTATTTTGGAGAATGAGAAAGTTGAAGTGTCTAGGGATGTTGAGTTTGATGAAAACAAAAAGTGGGATTGGGACAAGCAAGAAGAAATAAAGAAGACATTTGTCTTGCCAGTCAACGATCAACAACCACTACAAGATCAAATCGAAAACATCTTCACTCTGGTTATGGATCAAGACAAAGATCATGAGAACAATGAAGATGGAAGTGAAGAAAGAGTGACATCCGAGCCTCCAAGAAAAATCAGATCCATGGAAGAAATCATGAATATAACCCAAATAGTGGACGTTGAGGAAGCGGCTGAGATAATAGAAGAATGTTTTCTAGTGCATGATGAACCACAAACTTACAACGAAGCATGTATTGACAAATATTGGATAACATTTATGGAAGAAGAAATCGAAATGATTGAGAAAAACAAGACATGGAAGTTAGTAAACAAGCCGGAGAATAAGCATGTCATAAGTGTAAAATGAATCTACAAGATCAAGACAGATGCCAGTGGCAATCCGATCAAACACAACGCTAGACTGGTAGCAAGAGGCTTCTCTCAATAATATGGAGTTGATTATGTTGAGACATTTGCTCCTGTCTCAAGACATGATACAATAAGAGCCCTTCTTGCATATGCGGCTCAAATGAAGTTGAAATTGTATCAAATGGATGTCAAGTTGGCCTTTCTAAACGCAGAACTAAAAGAAGAAGTTTATGTCACACAACCACATGGGTTTGTGATTGAAGGGAAAGAAGAAAATGTACTAAGGTTATACAAAGCTTTATATGGTTTAAAGCAAGCACCAAGGGCTTGGTATGGAAGGATAAACTCTTATTTCATTCACAACAGTTTTGAGAGGAGTAAGAATGATGCAGCCTTATACATCTTGAAGCAAGAAGAAGACGTATTAATTGTTAGTTTATACGTTGATGATATCATCATCACAGGGAATAACATTCGTCTCATCAACACTTTCAAGGACAACATGAAGAAAGAATTCGAAATGACTGATCTTGAAGTGTTAAGTTATTTTCTCGATATGGAAATAATACAAGATGATCAAGGTATATTTCCTATCACAAGAAGAATATGCAAATAAGCTCATTGATAAGTTTGGAATGAGAGAAAGCAAAAGCGTGAACACGCCACTCTTACCAACGGGAAATAAGTTTGAAAATGACAAGGAATATGGCGATTATACTAAGTAGAGGAGCCTTGTTGGAGGACTCCTTTATCTTTGTACATCAAGACCTGACGTGAAGTATGCAAGCTCTTATCTATCAAGGTTCGTGTCATCACCGTTAGTAAAACATTATCAATAAGGAAAAAGGGTGCTACGATATGTCAATGGAACATCAAATCTTGGAATAAGGTTTTCAAGTGTCAAAACACCAAAACTGATAGGTTATTCGGACAGCAATTGGGGAGGTTCTACAAAGGACATGAAAAGCACATCAGGTTATGTTTTTTACTTTTGGATCGGCTATGTTTTGTTGGCAATCAAATAAGCAACAAACTGTGGCTCAATCAATAGCCGAATCCGAGTACATCGCCGTATGTGGTGCAGCAAATCAAGCAGTTTAGATACAAAGACTTTTGGAGGAGTTTGGCTTTAAGATAGAAGGGGGAGTTTCCATCTTATGCGACAACAAATTAGGAATAGCAATTGGAAAGAATCCGGTACAACATAGAAGAACAAAACACATTGAAATCAAGTATCACTATGTAAGAGAAGCTGAAGAAAAGGAACTCATTCAATTAGAGTATTTCAAAAGAGAAGATCAACTCGCAGATATCTTCACAAAGGCATTAAGTAGAACAAGGTTTGAAGACTTAAGAAAGAAGCTTGGAGTAAAGCCGAGATTTGATTAAGGGGGAGTGTTAACGTATAATCAAAGTCTCACATAAAGTTTGATACACATAAGTTAGTTATTATCTACAGAGTCACGAATGTAACATTGTGTCTATTCGTATAGTTGTGTCTATTCGTATGAAGATGTGTTGAGAACAAACTCAAAACATTTTATGTGTGTGTAATACGTTTCCAACATTAATAAAAATCAAGTTTCCTCATCCGTTGTAAAAAACAGAGTTCGATTGTTAAAGTATAAAGATCAACAACATTCACCACTGTTGATTCTCCTCGTGGTAGCTCCAAACCCTTGGCTTATAACCGGACGCACGTTCATGTTCCAAAACCACATGGCACACTTGAAAGCCACAATTGGACTACGAGCCACCATATCTGGGTCTTTCAAGACAGGAAGTCCAAGGAACTTTCCAGCTGCACCATAGTTGTAATTCTATGTGATTTGGATTGGACCACGACTATAGTAGTTCTTGCCTGGTTGACAAAGATATTGGGCGTTTGGTGAGCAGTACCTTCCTCTAGGTATTTCTTCTTTGTAACAAAAACCTACAAAACCAAAGAATACAAAATATTAAATTTTATTTCTAAATTACTCTTTAATTTTATTATTAGCTTTCTTTTGTCAACTAGATCGATAAGGTTTAATATATATATATATATAGCTCAAACACATCCCTAAAACCCCACACTACTCACCACATACAGTAGAATAGAGTCGAAATCCATATACATAAACCATTAACTAGGACATGTAACCACCAGATTGAGAAAAACTTAGTTATTACTATTTCATTTTGGTATTAGTTATCTTTTTCCGACAATTGGATCCATATTAATAATAAGTAAACTCCTCAAAACTTTAACAATATCTTATGAGGTAAATATGATTCACTAGTATATCGATATCAAATGGAAAAGACAACATATGTGACACCCAACTATTTGACCAAAACATTTCTCCTTTAGGTATTGATAATTTTGAACGATCAGAATCAAACATTTAATACAAACGGATAAATCAATATTATTAACACATACTTGCGTTTTTTCTTAGCCATTTTATGATTAAATAAACATAAAAAGAAAACATAAGAGTGAAAAGTGAACTTACTTCCAGATTTATGAGAGAACTGAGCAAGTATAGCAACAATCTCATGCTTAGCAACAGTTCCTCTATAAGCTGGGAATGCTTGAGCGGCCGCAATGAAAGCCTGACGAGTATAGAACCCTTTAGCTGGACAGCCACTTCCAACTTTACTCATAATGCTATTGAAGAAAGCTGGTGTAACAACCTTAGCTATGGTTCCACGAGGACCAGCATTTAGACCACCAGTGTAGGTGCCGGAGTTGGTTTAGGTTTAGAGTTACAAGGACCATTTTGGCACCCTGTACCACAGTAAGCTTTTGTGTACACACAATAGCCCCATCTGCTGCAACACATGTTGCTTTTACATCCTGTTTTACCACAGTTTTGTGAAACTGCGGTTTGTGTAATGATGGTTAATGTGAAGACGACAATGAAGGGAGTGTTTTTGGACATTGCCATATTTTGGTGAAGATGATTTGAGTGAGAGTTGTGCGAAGAAATGAGGAGGAGATGTGAATGTATTTATAGTGTAAATTTTGGTTGTATTAAATTATGTTTTATTTATTTTATATGTGGTTTACAATAATAAGTCATGACTCATTCCTTATGAGTTGATATGTTATTAAGGATAATACTATGATGAGTTGTATTTGGACTTGGTCTTAACGTTTAGCTTAATGAAGAAAACATTTTATAATATCGTTTTCAAGATAATCATTCTAAATAGATAAACAAGTCGAGATTGGGTCGATTCACATTATAGAAACTCATAATGATTTGAATTAAGGTTATTGAATCCATATTATAATAGTAATATAAAGCTGCTAATATGCAATTAACTAAAATAGTAGCACGTACATAGGTTTTCAACTTTCGAGGTTGCTATAGACTGGAAACGATTATCTTAATTTCTCTAACATAAATGATTAATATGATACGTAAGCGTTCGGATCATTCTCACTATAGAAAAAGAAATCGGATTTGATTTTGAGCCAGCTTATCTGTTTATTTATTACTCTTTCTGTTTTTTTATACTATATTTTAGACATTTTACACATATTAATAAATTATTTCAAAATATTTTATCGAATCACAAAATTTGCAAAATTTAAAAAGTTAAAAATACAAAAATGCAATAAATTTTACATAAAAATCTTAAATATCAACTAAAAATAAATAAATTTTATTTCTAAAACATCAACTAATAAAAAATAGAAAGAGTTTTTTTTAATGAATCAATTTTGTGTTTGTATTTGTTTGAGTTAGATCTAATATTTTATAACCATCGTTGTTTGTATTCTTCGCTTAAATTTTCTGTTTTTTCTTTATTATGGGCCAAAATTCATTTGGAGCCCAATAATAAACATATCGGCCCCTAACCATATTTATTTCCAACAAAAAAGTGCCAACTTCAACCTAACCAAACCCACCGATTATGCAACTGCGATAGCTTGAACATAACAGAACACACGATGGGAAAATAACGAGTTCGGTATTTAGTTTTTTCTGTTTTTTTTGTTAAATAGCCTATTAATTTTTAAATCTCACTGCTA
>JAKUCM010006887.1:0-19993 GCA_023374145.1 Lepidium sativum | reverse complement strand
GAGATGGCATGCAGAGCATTCACACATGGATGGAGAGATTAATCATCCTTCAGATGCAAAGGCGTGGAAACATTTTAATACGGTACACAAAGATTTTGCTAAGAATATTAGAAATGTTTATCTTGCTCTATGCACCGATGGTTTTAGTCTGTTTGGAATCTTTGGTAGACAATATTCTTTGTGGCTAGTAATCCTCATGCCTTATAACCTTCTTCCGGGAATGTGCATGGAAAAAGAATTTTTATTCCTAAGTCTACTTGTTCCTGGTCCTAATCATCCGAAACGATCTCTTGACGTGTTTTTGCAACCTCTAATTCATGAGCTGAAACAGTTATGAATGCACGGGGTTCGAGCATATGATTGTTCTGCCCGAAATTTTTTTACGATGAAGGTGGTGGTTATGTGGACGATAAGTGACTTCCCTGCCTACAAAATGTTATCAGGTTGGACAACACATGTGAGATTGACTTGTCTGTATTGCCTTGGGAGGACATATGCATTTCAACTGAAGCATGGTAGGAAGACGTCTTGGTTTGATTTTCATCGTCGATTTCTTCCAATTAACCATCCGTACCGACGGAACATGACTCTATTCAGGAGTAAAGTTAATGTAAATGATCCCCCACCACTATATTTATCAGGAGAGGAAATCGAAGCAAATATGGATTATTACGGCGCTTTGGCAACTATTCCTCGAGGAGGTAATTGGCACGTTCCTAATAATATGCCGGATTATTACGGACGACATCATAACTAGCATAAGAAGAGTATATTTTGGGATCTGCCATATTGGAAATTTTTTTGATTTGACACAATTTGGATGTGATGCACATCGAGAAGATTTTTTTTGAGAATATCATGCATACGATTTTGAACGTGGCTAGTGGGACAAAGGATAACATGAATTCACGTTTAGACTTACCAGCTATTTGTTCTAGGAATGAGTTGCATATCAAAAGCAATGGCAAAACTCCAGTTCCGATATTTAGGTTGTCATCTGAGGCGAAAATGGATTCAATTGGGTGTCATCAGAGGTGAAGTTTCCTGATGGTTATGTTTCGAATCTCTCAAGATGTGTTGAGCAAGGGCAAAATTTTACAGGGATGAAAAGTCATGATTGTCATGTGTTCATGCAACGACTACTACCCTTTGCTTTGGCCGAGTTACTTCCAAAAATGTACATGAAGCACTTGTAGGTATTTGTTTAACATAATCTAGTAATGGATATAAACCTATATATATATATATAACTCTTATAATGTGCGCTATATATTATTGGTATTGGAGCTTTTTTTAGAGATTTGAGTGCACCAACAATCACAGTAGAAGGTTTGGAACAACTTTCAACAAATATACTGTTCTTGTTGTGCAACTTAGGGAAGATTTTTCCTCCTCGTTTTTCGATGTTATGGAACATCTCCCAGTGCACCTCCCTCACGAAGCACTACTAGCTAAACCTGTTCATTTTTGATGGATGTACACATTTGAGCGTTTTATGAAAACGCTTAAGCGCAAAGCAAGGAATCTATCAAAAGTCAAAGGGTCAATCGTTGTAGGTAACCTGACAAAAGAAACGTCGCATTTCACATCGTACTACTTTGCACCCACCGTTCACACACTAGAAGAGCACCTAGGATATATGATGATGGTGGTGTTGCCCAGAATTATGCACTAGAGGGAGTTCCTGATATCTTTTCCCCAATTGGGCATCTCAGTGGCAAATTAAAAGAAGTTTGGTGGAGTAGTCCCGAAGACCGCCACGCGGCACACACATATATACTTCTAAATTGTACTGAAGTGCTTCCGTTTCAAAGTCATACTCCGCCGAGAACTTCTCCCAAACCAGAAGTTGCCGTAGAAGCTCCACCGACGAATGCGACGGTCCATCCAGACCTTTTAGTGCCACCGGATGCGCCTTATGCACAATACCAGGTTGAGGATATTCTCGTGGCTCCAAATCGCGAGAATTTGCCGTAACTATATATCGATCGTCCAATTGATATCTATTGGTACATTCTAATTTATATATTAAATTATTTAGATTTACAAATTTAATTTACGTATATATAGATAAATAAATTATAATATCTATTACAAAATTTTCAAGTTCGGTGTTGATAGCAAGGTGGGACGAAGCATCATAGAATGCATCAAAATCTGTAAACATAAAGACAAAATCAAACAAAAAGGAAACAAGAATCCTGCAACATAAAGACGAGATCAAATGAAAGGGAAACAAAATCAAAACAATAAATATGGTCCAAAGATGGCAAGTATGTTGACACAATGTCGACAACTATACAAGTTTCTTGGACCGAACGAACCTATAAACTATCTCGGGCTTAAGGAGGTGGAGCCGTGATCGTACTTGTAGTCATAGAAACGGTAAAGTACATACGTACATGGGCCAATCCGCGGGTCGCATGCATGTGGTCTTCGGTGTAGGTTGCGGATGGAGTTACGTCTCTTGTCGGTGTAGAGCTTTCCGTGATCGGAGTTATAAGAACCTCGTCTTCTTGGGGCGGCTTGAGATGGGCTAAGTCCGTCTCGGCTATGGGCTCGATCAGGTTGAGTAGCGTGTCGATGGAGTCGATGAACTTGTCTCGGATGGCCTTGATCTTGCTTCAGGTGTCTAGTCCGTGCCGGATGGTTGGAATGCGCTGGATGACTGCGGTGATCAGGAGGCTATGGTCGATGTCCTCATCTGTGAAGGCGACTCCAAGTTGGAAATCAACACCGCACTACATTCGCATAACGTAGTTCAAGATTTTCACGCTAACTTTTTTTAGCATAAAATTATTTTTTATTTAACATATTAACTAATAACTATTAAATCCTAATTACTTTATTTTTCTACTAGCAACGTTGGAATTGGGACGTCTCCATCAACGAAACTGTCCGACATGAGTTCAACCACAAAGCCATGAATTGGCTTTGTATCGCAGTCTCAGACTTGAAAACCGAGTGGGAGGTGAAGGGAGATGCCATGAAACCCACGTTCATGACCAAAGCATGTTGGGAGTGATTGAAGAGTTATTGGGTAGACCCGACATCGGTGAGGAGAGCTGCTTAGTGTTCCGCCTCCCGGAAGATGATTGGTCCAGATGGCTTACTAGTCGCAATGCCGCACATTGCGGACCAGATGCCTTTCGGCGGAGTTGCCATACAAATAGTAAGTATTTTTTTAAAATTAAACTTTTTTTGTTCAATATTAATTAACATAAGTTACTATTTAATTTAGATTTTTCTTTTTTAGGCGGAAAAAACTGGACAGATTCCTACGCTTCCAGAATTGTATGCCGCAACGCATAAGAAGAAATCTGGCGTCTTCGTTGATCCTCGGTGTGAGCTGCTACACAGGAAAGTTGAAGCTGCGGTTCAGGAGCGTCAAACCCAGCTTTCCCAGGAATCCTCCGATGGTACTCCTGTCGAATTGTGTGCTCGTGAAATCAACACGATTTATAAGCAGGTATTTAATTAAATAATATATTACTTTTAAATATCTAACATAATTTAAATAATTATTATTTTCTGACAAAACATTTTTGCAGATTGCTTCGACAAAAAAGGGACGGATTATTGGCATAGGATCCGCCCAAGATGTCCATAGAGTCACGTCTAACTGGATATGCGAGAACTCGCTTCGGAGTCAGTTGCAGGAATCCCATGCAGAAATTACTTCGCTAAAGCAAACGACGGATCAGAAATTCGCAGCCATGGAGTCCATAATGGATATTTTGGTTGCAGGCAATCCTCATGTAACTGCGGCTTTGGAGCTTAGACGCCGAAACCTCGGGATTCGCCTGCGGAGAATGTCGAGGTTGATTTGAACGAGCGAGTTGCTGAAGATCAGGACGACCGTAGTTCTGACATATTCGGCAAATTACTACGATAAATATTTTGTAATTTATAATTAAATTTTGTAAAATATTTTAATATAATATATTTTAATTTTATATTTTATTTTTAATTAATTCATTTCATAATTTTATTAAACTACAAAAATTTAATTTAATAATTTTAATTAAAAAATTAAAACAAATATTAGTCCCTAAACCGTTGGCAAGAATCGTAAAAAATGGTTCCTAATTAGTTGTAAAACATTCATCCTTAAGTAATTGTAAATCTTTTCGTCTTTAAAATGTTGTAACATTTTCGTCTTTAGTTAGTTGTAGATGTTTTCGACTCTAATTCATTGTAACACATTTCGACTCTAATTAGTTGTAAACATTATGTTGTATGTTACTTGCTAAATTTACAACTAACTTACAACGTTTAATTTGGCA
Source organism: Lepidium sativum (assembly GCA_023374145.1). Classification (NCBI taxonomy): domain Eukaryota; kingdom Viridiplantae; phylum Streptophyta; class Magnoliopsida; order Brassicales; family Brassicaceae; genus Lepidium; species Lepidium sativum. The sequence continues at coordinate 15,707 of JAKUCM010006887.1, read as the reverse complement.
TCGACTTTACAACGCCTGATAAATCTTACGACGTTTTTACAACGTCAGTTTTACGTCGTTTTAACAATGAAAATATAGAGATGTTAGTATTTACGACGTCTTTACAACTCTTTTAGGTTTACAATGTGCATGACACGACTAACCACGTGGCGTCCCTAATGCATTGTGAAATCCTTTACCAACGCATTAGTGATGAAACTAGGAGTTGTAATCCTAATGTTTTCTTGTAGTGCAAATCATTCCCTAAATCTTTTGTTTTATTCTTTTATTTTTGTTAAATTTGTTTTCTTCTCTTGCTTACCAAAAAGTTATTGTCTCTTATATATTTTATAATAGAAAGCTAAACGACAATTCTAAAACTTTGTGTCAAATAGAATCTTTTCACAAAATAATGAGATTTGTCTTTAAGAAAAATATCAGATATTATTAAACAAGATCAAACAATTAATAATAAAGTAGAATTATTTTTACCAATTTTATTAAAATATGTAAAGTCTAACATATCTGAATCTATAAAATGTTGGAACTTTCTTAACATAAATGAAATGGACATGATAACACTACATATATCAATATACATTATAATCAAAGCTGGGCCCACAAAGAGATGATTACCTTATTAGATTCTATGAGGATCTTCTTCACTTTCTTTATTATATATATATAGATAATTATGTGAATATATTAAGAATAAGAGCACCTCCATTAGTTAAGATATACAAAATGATTATTTAACCATTTTAATAATGTTTTAAAATTAAAAGGTTTTATACAATTAAATTTTAAAATTTTAAATAAAAATTTGATCAATTAGAAACTAACAACTAGTGAGTTTCTTATAATTTGTGGAAGGATTCTTAAAATCCTTAAATAAGAACTCCATCTTTTCTTCTCTCATAATTCTCTAATTTTTTTTTTAGTTTAAATGGTTAAGAACTTCTCCTAAGATATTTCTTTGGAGGTGGTCTAAGAGCAACTCCAATGATAAGAACCTCATTAGAGGTTCTTAACTTATTTTAATGCAAATAATGACTTCAGAACCTCTAATGAGGTTTTTACGTTTTGTGGGGGTTCCAGTAGTATAACTCCACACAAGGTTCTTAAAATTTTACAAAAAATTACTTACAAAAGAAATACAACAAAACCTTTATGACTTACAAATACGAATTTGATTCACCAGCACTAGTAGAGAATGATCAAATGGATCCAGTGGAATAATAACAATACATATTCAAAACAGAGTAAGGCTTTTAAAAGAAGTGAAACTGAAACCCCAAGCATAAAGAAAATCAGAAGGAGAAAGGAGACTCACTGAAAGAGGAGACTGCATAAGCTCGGAGCCAGATCGTGACATGGAAATATCTTCTCCATCAGTACTAGAAGAGCAGTCTTCATTACAGCTTGAGTCACTTTGTTTTCTATCAAGATAGATTACAGCATCTGAATGCTGACCTCGCAACAACACATTGAGTAAGCATCCTGGAGAGCACAACAACACATTGAGTCTTCCAGTAACCAAATTCAGTCGATCTCTTCGCCGTACAACTATTAGAATACTTCATTTCTCTTGGAAACGAAGTACCACTTAAGATCTCCAGTCCTTAAGCATGATTTATCTGTGACATATGAAGAAGCACCAATTAAGAAACAAGAAAGGACAAAACTTTCCGAAAACAGAACAAAGTCTTGGAAAAAGTGAATTACCAGTTAAACCAGGTGATGAAAAACATCATATAAAATGTGAAATTGGCACAACATTTCATAAAGAGATAACAACAGATTGGTTGAAATGTTGTTAACAGAACAATGTTTGGATACACATATTTGATTACTAAAAAGAAACGTATTGAAAATGGATTAGACCCTAAGGAAGCTAATTCTGCATAAAGCCCTTGAAATTAGGGATCTACAGACGAGTATGTAGTTGGGTTTCGTGACATAAACATCATAATCAATTTCGATTCCAAATCTTACTCTCGACTCAAGTATACCGGGATAAAGGAGGTTTATCAATATATTTGACTTAATTCATCTTAATACGAATCTAATTTGAGATCGAGACGAGCTGATGAAATGGAATGAGAGAAAACTTACATTTAATTCTAGACAATATGAAGAAGATCGAAAAAGCTTTGCTACTAGTGAGCAATTCTGAGAACGTGGTGCCGATTATACAACACAAACAAGGGTTTGGTTAAGCACCAATTATGTTTTTCTCCATAACTTTCCTCTTCAAGTGATATCTCACAAGTTCAACATCAGTCGGATGAAAACAAAATCCAAGTCCCAAGTTAGCTTTCCTCATTGGATTAGAAGACAAACCCAAAGAGGAAAACTTTCCTTATACTAAGTTACTTCATTCACTAGTAAAGCAACAATTTCAGACTCACTGTAACAAAGATCCAACAAAAACAAATACTCTTTACTAAAAAGGAAACAACAGAGAATTCTGAAGAAACTAAGGATAAAAAAGAAGAAGGGGATTAAAAGATTTCAAGTAAAAGATAAACGTTTGAACATGATTGTTTGAAAGCACCACAACCTCACTTTGCTCATATAACCACAGTCACACCAAAGAAACGATGGATTCTTCTTGCAAATATCAATAGACATCTGTTTTGCAACACAAAACAAACAAAAACCTGATTTTTAACACACATAAACACAAATAAATCATTGATTGTGACTATAACAACAAATTCTAGGGATAATTTCTACAGTAAACTTAACATCTTTGATCAAGGAAAACGGATAATCATCGATGTAGGATAGATCAAACCCAAAAATCAGAAGAAATGAAACTCCATTTTGAAGAAAATAAACAGAGAAGAAGAGAGACTTCATTAGAAACCAAATCCAAAACGAGTGAGAAACATTAAGAGAGTTTAAGTAAGAAAAAAAGAGAAGAAACAAAAAGAGTAAAGAAGAATCGTACCTGGAGAAGGAGAAGTGGAGGAAGGAGACGACTGAGGTCAGATGAGAGAGAGTGAAAGAATAGCTTGAAAGAGAAGCCAGATAGAGAATGGAAGACTCAATTCACCAAAGACCATGTAAGCACTTCTCGACTCCATTCATCTGGTTTAACACCAACAATTAACAACGCAGAACCATCCACTACTGTTTCTTCTACTTTGGCGAGTATGCCTCCTCCTTCTCCGGTCAGTTTCATCTAAACAGAGACAAATCCTCCCATTGTTTTCCCTTTTCTCTTCTCCTCCAAGGTCAAAACTTTGTGATTCACACACACTATATGCGATTCTCCTCTTCATTTTACGCCTAATGAGTTTCTGAAATCAGAGAGGCAAAGAAGAAATCTAGAATTTGGCTTGGAACCCTCAAGACGATCGCTGATGATGCTTCCAATTTTTTTTCCAATTTCTCAGACCCTTCCACTTTGTTTTCTCATACTCCTTTTCTTCCAATGATTGACACATAATGAGTTTTTAGAGTTTCTTAAAGCTCTACATTAAAAAACGATTCTAAACTAACCAATTATTTACATTTAATTAAATGTTATTTAAAGGTAAGAGCTTCTTTAAAAAAAAATTTAAATACCCCATGGAGAAAGTCTAAGACGAATGATATTAGCGCAATGGGTGGAGTCTTACAAGCTTTTAACTTTAAAGCTTAAAAGCCTTTAGCCTTTTGGGAATTGCAAAAATTAAGTCATACATACATATATAACTTTTTCTTATAAAATAAATAAATTATATTGTCAAACGAAAGGCTATATAAAAGTTTAGGATTACTGACTCCGTCCTACAAAACGAGAACCTAAGATACATCTCAATGAATCCTACTATTTAATCAACATGCATGTGTGTAGACAAGAGTTGTGAAAGGATATTATTTAAAATAACGTATATTTATGATTACATTTCCCTATGGGTAATGATATCAAAGCCTCTTGTAAGTTGTAAGATTATGTTGTTTGTATATTCACGGCAAAAAAAGTGAATCAATTAACAAAAAAAAAATGATTCCCTTGAAAATTATTTTGCCGTCAAAATTGGAATATTAGTTAGATATTTTAAGAGAAATATTATGAAATTACATCGCTTAAGTATCTTTTATATATTCTGTCTACGAAATCCCCAAATTTAGAAGACAAACCTTCTTCTTCTTCCACGCCGTCATCGCAGTCGTCATTTTGCTCGTCATCGTCATTTCTCAGATTTCTCACATTTTTCATCGGTCTATATCAATTACAATCCATAATTCCAGGTAAAAGGCTTCCTTTCTTATTAACACATCCGTAGAAGGTTTCGATTGCATGAGGGTTGGAGAAATCGGTCGCTAACACTCATTTTAGATTTTCTTTTTCAATGATCCGTTGAAAATCTGTGATTTGATCACAACTTTGGAAAATCAGGGTTTCGATCGGGATTTGACTCAGATTTGCAGACATTGAATGAAATTTAGAGGAACCCATCTGTAATGTAATACTTTTTGAGGTCGATCAGTTAATCGATCATTGATAAGTCAATGAGTTATTTGTTTACGACAGTTATGCATTTTGATTTTGTGGGAGAGAACAACAAACAGACATTTGCTTAAGAAAAGATTTATGAAATGGTTTGTGTCATATGGATTCCCATTAAATGCCGGAGGTGTTTTTTATTGCTTGCAGATTCTGAAAAAAGAAATGAATTACTTAAACTCAGCAGCATCCATTTGCAGAAGACTTAGCTTGAGAGATCTTAATCATTGAGGTTCAATAACGGCTTGATTAAACTTCTAACACATCCTCTCATTTTCCCGCACTTTCCCACCTAAGTGTAAGGAATTTTGTCGCCCGGGAAATGAGGTGGGAAAGGGTCCGGCAACAACAGCAACACGTGGGTCTTGGTGACTCTTCTTCCGGGCCCGGGAAGAGGTGGGGACACACTGTTAACGCCATTAAAGGAGGTAGCTTTCTCTACGTTTTCGGGGGCTATGGCAGAGATAATTGCCAAACCAATCAAGTCCATGTTTTCGACTCTGGTGAGCTCTCTTTCTATATGTCTCTGTTATAAAAATGTTGGATTTATGTTGATTCATGTTTCGTATTTGCAGAAAATCTCGTGTGTTCTATGTCACGATTTTGACAGTCATCTAGGGTTTTTATCTTTTGTTTATCCTGCATGTGTGCTTTAGGATAAGGAATTACACTCTTTTGAGTTTTTTGATTCCATCAGATTTTGATATATAAGAAATGCCTCTATTTCTCTATATGAACATCTTTTATTAAAATCTTTTGTCTTTAGTTCATTATATTTATCGTACTTGAATGCTTTCTCTTTGACCCTTTTGAAGAAGTTCTTCTCAGTATTGATATAATTTTAAGTTGGTCTATTATGGTTAACTTGCTGTAACTGCGCTGATCTTTGTCGCAGCAAAGCATACATGGACTCAGCCAATTATTAATGGCACTCCTCCTCCTCCTAGGGACAGTCACAGTTGTACAACAGTCGGCGATAACCTTTTCGTGTTTGGTGGTACTGATGGAATTAACCCTCTCAAGGATTTGCACATTCTTGATACTTGTAAGCCTTTTCTTTTTGTATCTTCAAGTTTCGACTTCTTCCTGTTTAAAACGAAGTCATTCTCAATTGGTTTGGTTTGTTGTTGTAGCTTCACATACTTGGAAATGTCCGAGTGTTAGGGGAGAGGGACCTGAGGCAAGAGAAGGTCATAGCGCCTCACTTGTTGGTAGAAGGCTCTTTTTATTTGGTGGCTGTGGAAAATCTTCTGATACTAATGGTGAAATCTATTACAATGACCTTTACATACTCAATACAGGTAGTGCTTAATTAATGGCTATCTTCACTTGCCATGTTAAATCTTTTCCATTTTAACATTTGTTATGCATTGATAAAGGAATCTTCGATAGATTGGGATTCTTTAACAGATAGAAGTGAAAACCATGTCATTTTTTGCCTTAATGCTGATGTTTTGGGATACATTTTGTACTAAATTTTAAAGGATGCGAGTAATTAATCAACTTTGTGTTTGTGTAGAGACTTTTGTGTGGAAAAAGGCTGTTACCATTGGGAATCCTCCATCTGCGCGAGATAGCCACTCTTGCTCATCGTGGAAGAACAAAATTGTTGTTATAGGTGGTGAAGATGGAGATGACTATTATCTGTCTGATGTTCATATCCTTGATACGGGTGAAAAAGCATTTTTAACTTCATTTCTTTTTTTCCTTGCAGTATATCTCTGTCTGATGGTTAATGTAAGTTTTTTTTCCTCCGTTTTGTCTTTTAGATACACTCGTATGGAAAGAGCTGAATACTTCAGGGCAGTTGTTGACACCTCGAGCTGGTCATGTTACTGTTTCACTTGGGAGGAACTTTTTTGTGTTTGGAGGGTTTACAGATGCTCAGAATCTTTACGATGATCTCTACGTCCTTGATGTCGGTATGTAACTGAAACATTATTTGATAGCAATATGAATTAATTACGAGATATATTGGTTTTGGTCTTTTCTATAAAGGTAAGGCTCTGCCTAATTTTTTGTCCTAAAAACCTGCTCAGTTAAAGGTTTCAAGATGAACATTGTATCAATTCTAGTGAAAAGGAAGCCTGTAAAAGCTTTTCTAAAGTGTGTTAGTATGTTCTTGGTTTCTTTGTCTTAATCAGTTTTTGAGATCGATAATTACGCATATTCACATAGTTATTTCTTTTGCTTCTCTGTCTGCTTGTCTACAGATACGTGTGTATGGTCCAAGGTTCTCACCATGGGAGAAGGACCATCTGCTAGGTTCTCTTCTGCAGGGGCTTGCCTAGATCCTCATAAAGCTGGTTTTCTTGTGATTGTTGGTGGCTGTAATAAGAATCTCGAGGCATTGGATGATATGTTCTACTTACACACAGGTTACTAGTCAACTTACTAATTTCCAAATCTCATTATTATAAATCATAAGGGCATGGACATGACAGGACCTTGCTCTTTCTAATCAGTTTTATCTCTGTTAATAGGACTTGGATATGATGCACCATTTGATCAGAATGCAGGGAGGTTGTCTATAAAGAAGCAATTGAAGATGAAATGCCAAGAACAAAGTCATGCAAGTTCGTTATATGATAAATCTTTTGTCAGTACCAATATGGATCATCAAAGGTATGTTTAGAGAAACTCTATGCTAGCGTAGATAAAATTGAAATATAAAAAGGTAGCATTTTCCAGTAGCAGAAAATCACTAGTATGTGTATGCGTGCTTTTATTGTAGGAAGAGGGAATTTTGGTTTGAACACTGGCCATTGTGATCAAGGAAAGATGATGTTTCAAGCTCGGGTAACTGAGAGTTTCCCGGTTGGGTACAGTATAGAAACAATGATAGACGGGAAAGTGCTTCGGGGTGTTCTGTTTTCATACAAGCAGTGCTCAGTTCTGGCGACTGATCAAAGCTTTAGTAGGTGAGTGGTCAGATTAATTTTCTTCTTTTCGTGTTTTTCTGTTGGTTGCATTGTTTTGTGAACAATTTTATTTGTTATACAGGAAGAGGCCAGCTATGTCAAATGGTGATCAGGATAACATATCAAAGATATCAAGAAATGAGATCAAGGAAGCTAATGGTATGGAATTAAAAGATTCTCCATCAAACGGTGTGGAGGCTGGAATTGATACCATCATCAACCCTGTGGATGATAATGTAAACAAAGTGGTAGCGGCATCACATGAAACAGAGACCGCTGTTGTCACATCTGATACCAAGGGCCGAGATGCATCTCAACTAGACATGGTGCCGTTCTTTTGATAAAATATTCTCAAGAACCGACTTTAGTCGTTTCTTTCTCTGGACATATCAATTATGCACTTTATTTATCCTAAAAGAACCCAAAATCTATGTGCAGGGCACTGTGAATGCAGCTCCATCATCAGTTCCCCAGGGAGATGAAGCGTCTTTAGAATCTAGAAATGCAATAACGATAGATGATAGAGCTACCAAGGACGGATCTGGAGAGTCATAGCTATGAAAACAAAGGTGGCTTAACGTCTTCTAAGTCCTTGTGTCTGAACTATAAGAAGAGAAGAAGCCATTGCATCTGAAAACAGGATCTAACTCGGTTCTTTATGAGTATTTGATTACAGATGAGAGATTCCCCGCTATAGACAAGATGAACAAGTTCATTTCTTTTTATGTAGTTTAGTCCGGAGATAGGATGGGTTTAATTTAGAATTTAAGTTAGATTATCACTTCTACTGATGAGGATGAGGAAGATCTAACTCTGACTTAGTTTTCTTCTCTGCAATTATCTGCTTCTTTTTTTTTTTTGTTGAACTCAACTTGCAAGTAATGTTCTGCTTCCTCCCTCACAGTTCTTCGATTGTCTTTAACTTTCCTGTAGAGGAAAAAATCAGTATGTTGTTTTCATTACTCTGTTCTGAGTGATGTTACTTGATGGATTCATCAGGAACGGGATTAGTTGAAAATGTAAGCTTTTGACTTGATTCTTATACAGACTGTGGTTATAGCCGTATAAACCTGATAAGACTGCGAAAGGTAAGATATCAATAATTATCAAAGCCATGTCGTTTTAATTTCATATCAAAGATTTATTAAATGGGCTTTTACTTAACTAAATGGGTCCCAAAATTAAACCCATTTACATAACTGATCCATCACTTTTTTTTTTTTTTTTTTTTCTCTCGACGTCTGAAGCTGTTCAAGTCGGAGTCACCGTCGAAGTCGAAAGGTCCCAGTTTTGTCGTTGCGTCGTCGGAGATAGTGGTATTCAAGTTTGGATTTCTCCTTCTAGAACCCTTTGCTATAAGTTTGCTCGATAGTTTTTCTAGATTTGATTAAACCCTTGGGAGTTACAGATCTAGAATTGATAGGGTCGGTTCTTTATGGTCTCTTTGGTGATGTTGTTCTTATGTGTGCTTCAGGTGGCTTTGACTGTTGTATTGGCATTTGATATTATGGATGATAGTGATTTTAGCTCTTTGATTGAGTTACATGAGTCTTTTGAGTTTGTGGTCACAAATCTATCTACATTGCAGGTTTTTGTTCTTTTTTTGATGATATTGTCTTGTTGAATTTTACTTACAGGTAGAAGAAAATGCATTACATGGGTTTGTTTAGTAAAGCTGGAAACATATTTAGGCAGCCTAGAGCGTTGCAGGCCTCGAACGCTATGTTACAGGGAAATCTTTCTCTTACTCCATCCAAACTCTTCGTTGGAGGTGAGTGAGAGGAGTAAGTTTTCTCTCTTGAATTTTATATTTGATTGTCCTAGGATTCTCATTTCTGCTCCGTTTTAGGTCTCTCGCCAACCACTGATGTAGAGCTCTTGAAAGAAGCTTTTGTCAAATATGGAAAAATCGTTGATGGTAGCTATCACATCTTCTGCACTTCATTTTTTCCATTGGGTTTTCTTTTCATTTGTTAACTAATATTTACTTTGTTCTTCGCAGCTGTGGTAGTTTCAGACCGTGAAAGTGGTGTATCGAGGGGCTTTGGTTTCGTAACATTTGACTCCATCGATGCTGCTAATAAGGCAATTCAATGTATGAATGATAAGGTAATAGCAACTAGCTTTTCATCTTCTTTTTGGTTACTAAATATCATGCCATGAGTCAAAATTCTTCTAATGCACCATACTGAGTAATATCATCTATCTTGTAATGCTAGGCCTGTGTCCTCTAGGTTTGATAAGAAGCTAAAGCCCTTTGATTTATTGATTTGTTTGTCTCATTTTCCTTAGCTATAATTTTTGTTTTGGTACTTCGTTGCTGCTTCAGAAACCAATGGGATTGTTATACTTCTCTCTCCCTTTGATTGGTTTTGTCAATCCGCCATTTATTGAGCTTTCTGCGTAAACAGGAACTTGATGGACGAATGATCGGAGTGAACGCAGCTGATCAAGGAGGTGGTGGTCGTGGTGGTTTTGCAAGGAGGGGAGGTTTTGGTGGTGGTGGCAGTCGTGGCGGACTTGGTCGAGCTGGCTATGGTTTCGTTCGTTAACCAGAGATTCAGGAAATGTACCACCGAGATTTATTAGTCTGCGATTTCATTTATTTCTCTTCACAATGATAAAATTTTGTTATAGCAACGTTCATGCTTGGACAAACAAATCAAGCCGTCAAAGTTAGCAAAACTATTATTAATTCAATGATATTTAATCCCCACAAATTCAGGAAAAGGTACAACAATTGAGATATGAATAATGTAGATATATCACTAGTACAAAGAGGCTTTTAGTCCAGTGAGTTTATGAGAGACTCAAACTTGAAGATAAGCCAGTCTGCTTTTGCTGCGACGGCCTCACGAAGCTGAACTCCAGCGTAGCATATGAACAAGTCGGCACCATCAGGTTGGCGTGCCTGCAAGTGAATCACTTTAGTAATTTGGATAACGTTTGAGATCATATCATTAATCTGTAGAATCTCAGCTAATTAAAGATTACTTCTAGATCAGTAGCACCATCTCCAATCATGGCCATAGTCTTGTAGAGACGACCCTGCAAGAAACCAAGTGTCATTGGTACAGTGTTGTATTCAGCAAGTGGTATGACGCTTGCAAAGTAAAACTTTTGACGAACCTTTCGTATTTGTTGCACTGCCTTAGCCTTGCCTCCACTTCTTGATGTTGGTTCGTTCTCATCAAAGCCCAGAAACTCGCCGGACTTTCCAAATAGAAGATTGTTGGCAAAGATATTCTCTCGAGGGATGCCAAGAATGGATGCAACAGGCTACAATGAAGGAAAACTCAAACAAAACCTTATCACCATGATTCTAGTAGTCTACATACAACAGGCCCTAGTAAAAGCATGAATGAACAAGTGAGAGAAAGAGTACATTGATCATTTGTCGAAAACCTCCAGATATCAAATAGACATCAATGTTATTGGCTCTGAGCTTCTTAACTAACTCTTCAATGCCAGGGGATAGCCTACACAAACCAAAGGAACACACTATAATAACACATTTCAGAAAGCAATCTACATATCTTGTACACATTTTCTAGTCAAGGTCAGTCAAGACAAGAACTTAGGCGAAGGGAACACTTGCAAGTAAATTCTTTCTTTGTAAGAGAAATAACTTCTATGAGCAGAGTGAAAGAAGGGGAAAATAGCTCGCATCATACTAAAGAATCAGAATAAAAAAACATGTAAAAATATACATCAGTACCTCGGGGGTCTCTTTTCAAGATATTCCTCAACTTTCGAAAGAGAAGGCTTGAACCAAGCAAGTCTTGCGGCCAGAGCTTCCTCAACATGGAACGGATCCACCCATTGCTCTAAGAATTCAATACACAATAAGTATAAGTAAAAAATCATCAAGCTCTAATGTATATTTACGTTAAGATGGACCAACAACCTGGCAGTCCATTCAGCAACAGCCTTTCCAGATCCCACAAAACTCTGCAAGTTCATCAATACCTTCATCCACACAAACTGTGCTATCCACATCGAAGCATACTGCTTCAGCACTTGTCCAAAGATCGAGAATTTCTAGCAATTCATAAAAGCAACAACCAGCAGTAGAAACTCAGCTGCAAATCGCACAATTTCTATAAACAAATCAAAAGCTCAAAACGGTTTCTGATATATAATTCTTATATCTCATATTTTCATACCCTCTAGTAGAAGGCAGCTCAGGTGAGCAATTGCACAACCATGTACCAGATGTTATTCCCTAAATCCATATAGAAGAGATTCTAAAGTAATGAGTAGTAGTTTACCTATAGAAGGAACAACGTTTCCTTGGTGCCCCAAAGGCGACAACTCCTGTGGCTGCACAGAAGCAGTAACTGGACGGAGCAATTTGGGGTGGTTCATGATCGATACTTGACCCCGAGAAGGAAATCTCCTCAGCTCAAGGGAAGACAAATTAGTAAAAAGTGATGAGAATTTTCTACAGGGAACCTGAATTGGCACAATCCTTGTAGATAATGCTTCCATTAAAGTTGGAGCTGAAAACTAGAAAGAAAACGAGAGTAACCCATATGTCTGATATAAAAAAGAAAGGCCTTGAGGGGGAATCTGATTATACCGATTGAAGAAGAAGTTCGGAGGAAATAGTGTCGAATGGGACCAAATCAAGCGAGAGAGATCGATCCAGAAGAGCCTAAACCACTGGAAAAGCAAAGTAAATCGAGCTAGCAAGGCAAGATCTAAGATGGAGCATTTGAGAAATATTGGCCTCAGGAGCGAAATTTTGAAAGAAAGAAAGAAAAACGAGAGCAGAGGAGGAAGACGAGGCTAATGGGCTTTGGGCTCTGCACCTAAAAAAAGAATCGAGAAGCAAACGATGACACGTGTTGGATTCTGGAGAAATTATGGGAATCAACGAAACGACTTTGAACTAAGGATCCATGGAAACAGCTCTGCTCCGATGCTGCATCAAAATTTACGGCCACAAGAAAATTGCTAGTAATGGTAGTGAAGTTACAAGGTCGAATTCGACACCAGGAAGATGTGAAGACGATCGCTGCGTTACGGTTTTTGAGTAGAAGATTGGTGATGGCGTCTGGATTCTCGTTGGCTTTATCGTTTCCGGGGGAAGGATTAGCTGTTGTGAAACAAGGTCTTCTCGCTGGTAGAGTTCCTCGTCTCTCTGAACCTGATGATCAAGGTCCGTTTCTCCATCTTCTTCTGAATGATTAGACATTGGAAACTTGAATTGAACAATAGGAAGTTTGAATATTTGCATCTAAATCGTCAAAATTTAGGTGTATTTACAGTTAGAATCCTGTCTTTTGCATATTTTGTTTATTCTTGATGATTAGAATGATCTCAACTTTCAATGTTGGCTATAAATGGATTGTATAAGTGGATTGGCCGCCTGTAGATTAGAATAGAGAGTGGCTTAGAACATTGATAGTTATGGGAGTGTTAGTAATTATACACTAGCAGTTCGTGAAATGTAATCGAAATGCTCAGACAGGGCCAGATGAGAAGTCAGGAGGACATGGTGTTGGTTGAGTCCAATTATCCCTTATGCCTTTCCAGTTCCTCAAGATTGGAATGAGGTTTGATCGATCACTCGGCTCTTCTGTCTTCGTTTCTATATGGCTTATTCATCTTATTCGAGACTCTCTTTGTTACTGTATCAATTCTTTAGGTACCTGTATCCATTGCTGATCTTGGTGGCACTGAGATTGACTTGAGGTTTGCTAATCCTAAAGAAGGTCGCATATCTGTTATCGTAGCTCGTGTTCTTCGATTTGCTGAGTGTAAGTTCTCTCTCTTTCATTTAAGATTCATCAAATATAATCCATGCCCAGAGGTTAGTTTCATTTTGATTCTTGAGCTTGAGTCAAATGGAACAGAGTGTTAGTGATGTGTCAATAACTGAGCCTTTTCGTAATGGGTGATCTAGTGACGTGTCAAGAGGAAGTGGTGTTTGGGAAGTGGTTTAGTATTTGTTACAATAGTTTGTATAGTCTCATTCATAGTTTGTGGAGTGGATCGAGAGAGATTTTGGTATCTTGTGTTCCTCATGTAAATCTTTTGACATATTAATAGAGATTAGGGTTTCTCACGAGTAAACTCTATCAGTAATCAACGCCTTTGGACCAGAAGTGATTGGAGAAAACGTAGAAGGGAAGGTGTTAAGTGCAAATGTAGCAGAACACGAAGGTAGACTCTATTACCAATTCGTGTTAGAACCGCCTCATGTGGTTATAACAGCAACAGCTGCTGGAAACCGTCTCTACTTGTTAAGTGTCACCGGAAATGGTGAGACAAAGTCTCTTTTCCAGTCTGAGTATTAAGAAAAGACGACAGTTTTGGTTGTTTTTAACACATTGTTGCGTTTCTGATGTTACAGGACTTCAATGGAAAAGATATTACACGGATCTCAAGAGGATAATCCGGATGATAAATCGTATATAATGTGTTTGTTATAAAATTGATAAACAGGATGATGAATTTTCGTGTCACTCTTTTCTCATTTCGCGTTCTTGGGATTTACTAAAACAATACTTTATTAGGATTTACACATATTTAGTAATGGCATGTAGACACAAATTAGGTTGATATAAATCATCCCTAGTTGAATTCGAATCCAATCGCTTCACATTTGTTCCAACATCACAACACTCGACCATATAAATTTTGGAAAAACATATAGCATTGTCTGATGTTTTTCTTATATTGTGTTAGATTTATTCTTTTAGACTCAAACTTAATTATAATGAGTGCATAGTTCTAAAACTTTTCCAATACATTAGACATATTGCAAATTAAATTATTTGATTTAATATAAATAATCAAATACAAATTAATGTTAAGTTGGTTAATTGAAAATAATTGGCTATCTACTTATTCTCAAAACTCTTACTGATTTATAGTAAACATTTTGATAAAAACAAATTCTATGTTTATATTTCCCAATACATAAGAACCAGTTTATATCTCATGCATTGATTCGATTTTAGTAATTTTATTAAAATATGGAAAGCTAATTTATTATTTTTCCTTATTTGTTGTGTCAATTTAAAGTAAAATTTGGGCAAAAATGCAATATCTATATTTATTTTATGAAAATTTCATATCAATCTTGTTTTTAATATAATAATTCTACAATTTTTTTATAGTTTTTAATTGTTCAATGTTTCATATGAAGTTTTTAAAATAATATTATCTAGGCTTTTTTCGTTAAATAAACTTATTACCAAAGCATGTATATGATTAAATTTCCACTAGGACCATTTTATACATACTAATACACTAATAATAGGAGTGTTAACCCATTAAACTCCAACAAAACGGTATTTAGATTAAATTAATAAACCATGTTGTAATTATGAAAATCCTTAAATAATTAAGGAGATTGGATGATAATATTTTCCATGCATATCATTTCTTAGCATGATGCATGGAGTAACTGCCTTAGTTCATTTTTTCTTGTGATCATAGACTGATGTAGAAGACTCGCTGATAAAAGTTAATATAAGCAAATCCAATGCATGTTTTCAGCTAATTATTAACTAACAATTTGCAGTTGCAGATTCTAGTGTAGTCCAAAATACTATACTTAGTTAGGAGCGTGGGATTTTTTTTTTAATTTGTATTTGTTTAAATTAGACGTATTAATATTTCGAATATTGTTTTCAAGATGTTGTTTTAGAAGTCCAAACATTGAATTGAAATCAACTTGAATTAAAGAAATGAAACTCAACAAAATAGTCAAATGGATTATAAATAAAAAAAAAAGAAAAAAAAAAAAAAAAAAAAAAAAAAATAAAAAAAAAAAAAAAAAAAAAAAAAAAATAAAAAAAAAAAAAAAAAAAAAAAAAAAAAAAGAAAAAAAAAAAAAAAAATAAAAAAAAAGAAAAAAAAAAAAATAAAAGAAAAAAAAAAAAAAAAAAAAGAAAAAAAAAAAAAAAATAAAAAAAAAAAAAAGAAAAAAAAAAAAAAAAAAAAAAAGAAAAAAAAAAAGAAAAAAAAAAAAAAAAAAAAAAAAAAAAAAAAAAAAAAATAAAAAAAAAAAAAAAAAAAAAAAAAAAAATAAAAAAAAAAATAAAAAAAAAAAAAAAAAAAAAAAAAAAAAAAAAAAAAAAAATAAAAAGAAAAAAAAAAAAAAATAAAAAATAAAAAAAAAAAAAGAAAAAAAAAAAAAATAAAAAAAAAAAAAAAAAAAAAAAAAAAAAAGAAAAAAAAAAAAAAAAAAAAAAAAAAAAAAAAAAAAAAAAAAAAAAAAAAAATAAAAAAAAAGAAAAAAAAAAAAAAAAAAAAAAAAAAGAAAAAATAAAAAAAAAAAAAAAAAAAAA
>JAKUCM010006886.1:0-29855 GCA_023374145.1 Lepidium sativum | reverse complement strand
TATTATTTTTGTGTGAAATTTAGTATTAAATCGAAGAAAAAACTGTAAATGTTACACGAAACGTTAGGTTAGAGATGAATTTAGTCGGAGAAGAATAACCAATTGTACTCTTGTATGATCTAACATACTCTCCTCTCTAAGTTAATGACAATTTTTAGCCTTTCTTTTTTAAAAAACAAAAAACTAAAACAATATTAGAAAATCGGTTGGATTTTTAATAGGTTGAATTAAATGGGATCACCAACCGAACGAACCAAACCAATCTACCCAAGCCAAAATAATGATATTCAGACCATAATCGGGTAAATCAAAACAATATTAAAAATCAGAGTATCCATATTATGACGTTATTGCTTTTGCTCGCCTCACCTAGACGTTGTTGTCTTCGATATTCGACAGCATCGTATATCGGTTATTGATTCCTGCCGGTCACGAGTACATTGAGGTAACTTTAACCAACTATATTTAGCTCTTAACTCTGCAACTCTACCTCCCAATCCGCTTGTGTGTTTACTTCGTTTTCATTTTATTGGATAGAAGAAGATGTAGTTTCTATTATAAACCATGAACACTATATTCATTGGATTGAATACATTGGATTCTGAATACATTCATGTATTGTTTCGGAAATTTATTAACCGTAGTTTTCCATTTAATTGGTGTTTTGTGATGAATATTTAATTTTTTTGATATGAATCTTGGTTTTTTAGATGTGTCTGTTAACTGTTCCTTATATTGATAGTGTTGTTTATTTTCAGATTCAATGATAAAAACGGTGGTTCATTTTGACTATGGAGGGTGTTATGTTGATACAAAAAATGGATGTTGATGGAATTTGAAATATGCTAATTACAATGCGGCAACTCTTTGAACACCGTCTGGATGATATAAAGTTCTCGGTATTTGAGGAAAAGATACGGGCGAAGATTGACATTGATAGAGGGAAAAAATAAAACTGAGTTATTTTCCGTTGGTGAACCAAACAAGCAATCATATATTGTTCATTATGGTGATGATATTGAATGTTATCTATGGAATGTGGATGGTGGTCAATTAAGAAGTATAATGCATGTGGGGAAGATGATGAGTGTTGTGACAAAGGTTTAAGAGGCGAGCCAGAAAGTTCATATGACGTGGATTATGAAGTCGACATGGCTTCAAATGCTAGAAATAAAAACATGATGACCTATACGAGGAAGAAATAGAGCATGAATATCAATTAAATATTGTTGTTGTTAGAGATGTGGTGAATGTAGGTAATGGTGAGTTGGTATTAGAGAATGATGGCATGCAGGATGATGGTCTTAGACAAGAATTTGAATGTATTGAAAAGTCGTGTGATAGAAAAGTAGAGAAGAATCAGTTGGTTGAAGATTGGGAAGATGAAATCAGTTTGGAAGCAAGTCAGGAATTTGTATACAAAAAGCAAGTGCAAGATTTAGTGTTTAAAGCATCATATAAACAATGTTTGTGTATGTTATAATGAACATGGATACTTTCCGATATATGATTAAATGTCATGAATGAGGCTGACATTGGTACTTAAGAGTGTCACAACCACAAAGAAGCAAAGGAAGTTGGGAAGTTAAGGTATACCGGAAGACGCATCCTTTCTCTCGGGTATCAGCGAGTACATGGAATGGTAAACAGAGAGGATCAAAAGACATAGTTGCCTCAGTTGTGGAAGAAGATTATCCAGGTCAATTAAACACTCAAGTGGCCAAATCTTTTATTGGTATTGTGCAGAGAACGATTGGCGTTAAGGTGTCGTACGACACTGCTCTAAGAGGGAAAAAATAAGCAATGTATGTTGTGCGCAGTAGTCCGGAGGAAAGCTTCAAGACATTGTCGTCGTATTTGTATGTCTTGAAGCACACAAATATTGGTACGGTTACAAGATTAGAGATGGATGAAAAAATTGGTTTAAGTATTTATTCATTGCATTGGGAACTTGTATCAAAGGGTTAAAAGGGGCATAAGGAAATTGTTGTGTGTGGATGCAACTTTCCTTAAAACTGTGTATGGCAGTGTTCTTATGTGTGCCACAGCTCAGGATCCGGATCATCACTATTACCCGATTGCATTTGATGTTGTTGATGGAAAGAAAGATGCAAGCTGGAATTAGTTTTTCACTATCCTGAAAACTGTTCTTTTTGATAATTCAGAATTGGTTTTCCTTATTGACAGAAATCCTAACCTCATCAGGGCAATTAGTGAAGTGTACCCAGAATCTTCTCACAAATATCGCTTGTTTCACTTATCTCGGAATGTTAGGAAAAGATGTCAGACATCCACAAAGATAGTGTTGCAAAGAGATTCAATGAGTTGGCTCAGATGTATATAGAGGCTGAGTTCGATCAGGAGTATGTGGAATTTTGTAATAGATATACCAAAGTGGCAAACTACTTAAAGTGTAGTGTAGAAGTCTCATAATGGGCTCGATGTTACTTTCCCAAAGTAAAATATAACATAAGAATGACAAATAGTGCAGAATCGTTGAATAACATTTTCAAAACGCTAGGAAATACTCTTTACAAATCATGATTGATATGACTATTGATAAAATAGGAGATTGGTTTAACAAACATTGTATAGATGCTTCTAGAGGAGTGGGCACACGATACTTGGTTCCTTTTGTTGAGAATGAATTGCATCGCAATTGTGAAGTAGCAACACGGTTGGTTGTGCATGAGTTACTTTTTTTCTCCCGTGAATACAATGTTTGGACTTGATGGTAAGTATTATTTGGTGAAACTGCGGAGCCATAGTTGTGCATGCATACAGTTTAACAAGGATAAGTACCCTTGTGTACATGTCATAGCCGCTTAGAAAATGTACATGTCATAGCCGTTCAGAAAATGTACATGAAGAATCCGTATAAAACTCAGGATGTATATTTTTATAAGTTATGTTCCGAGTATTATTTTATGAATGTGTGGTCATTGGCGTATTCTCAGACAATGTATCCGGTTTCAAATTAGTCACAATGGACAGGGATACCAGATAATATTCTTTCAATGTGTGTATTATCTCCAAAATACAGTAAAAAAAAAAGTTGACGTTAAGAAACCCGATATTTATCAGTGGGTGAGAGATGTCGAAGGACGAGTAATAGTCCATTTCGGGTCTAAACTAGGAGGAGTGTTTTAATATGAGTAACCCGAAGTAATCTTTGCTTTATTTCTCGTACTCTTTGGTTTTGTGACTTTTGGTGATGTATCTGATACGTTGTTATATATTTTGTTATGATTCTCGTTTGGACAATTCTTCTCGATTATATATGTTGTGTTTTTTGTCATGCAGGGAAAAGTTTAGATTTGATAAGAATGAAAATTTAAGTTATTGGACCATATGTTACTTAGAATTAAAAATGGCCCACTACTAAAATACACTCATTAGAATTGGTTCAAATATATTAAATATATTTGGTCGAATCTGTTATTAAAACATTTCCTTCTTCATTCGAAAATCCTTCTTCCTTTCGAAACCCAAAATCCCAAAATTGCACAGAGTTAGGTCAAGCATTTTCTGAGAAGTTTGGACCGAGAAGTTTACAATGAGCACTATCAAAATTGGGTCGTCTTCCATTACATCAAATCATCAAAAATAATTCATTACCGGAATTCCAAATTGTTGTCATTGCGGAGAAACGACAGTGCTTAGAACGTTGATGTCGGCTAATAGCCCTAACCGTAGATATTATCGGTGTGCATATGCGGATGAAAAGAAGGTAATAAAGCATAACTTATGCTTTTAGCTGATATCACTGAGTGATCGATGGTTTATTATTTGTTCATTTTTCCTTAGCTCTCCGACGATTCCTATATTTTCAAATGGGTTGCTGTAGCTTTGACTGTTGAAGTTGAGTGCTTGAAAGGATTGTATGATGCGATTGAGAAAGATGTGAAAGATCTCTCATTGTGCAAGGAGCAAGAAGAACGTTTAATGTTTGAAAAATGCAAGGTATTATCGGGAACGATATAATGGAAAAATTGGAGGAATTGAAGATGGAAGCCAAAAGCGATGCGAAGAAATCAATGATGCTTCTAATTGTGTGTTTTGTTGTACTAGTTGTAATTGTTAAAAGTAGTGTAGAAAAAGCTTGTAATCTATAAAAGTTTGTCTATTGGATTTGCTTTCTTTATTAAAACTTATCGAAATTACTTTGTTTTGAAAGATATTATTTGCTAGATTTAATATTGCTTAACCAGTGAATTCCCACTTGGTACACTAGTAAATCATTTAGTTTAGACAAAATTGATGAAATTGATTGGTTTACTTCATTGTAATACAATTGGTCCATATCCTTACCATTGGTTCATTATGATTCCTGATAACATCATTATAATCAGCATAATTCCGTTCAATATGATTGAGTACAACATTATATTCAACAGAACTGGTTCATTACATACTAAATCATAATTTCAAATGAACTGAAACTAAGTAATCTAGAATATACTTTTTACTTGCTTCGTACAATACAATGGTAAACTATGATGTGTTTGTGGAGATAATTTATGACCTGAACACATTTGCATAATTGTGTAAATGTAAACAATTAGTATATATTCACGTAAGAAGTTATAAAGTACCAAATGTCATCTGGTTCAACCAATTTTCGTTGATTTAATGTTGGTTAAACTAATAATTATTGATTTAAGGTCTATGTATAATTGTTTGAAGTTATGCATAACTAAATAATTAGGGTATAACTATGCTCAAGGATAAGAACATGTTGCATAACCAACAAAATAACAACCAACGATATTTATTTTAGTTGTAACTTTTTTATTTGGTTAAATTTTCCTAATATTTTATTTTTTGTCAGAACGAGTTGTCCTATCGCCTGGTACACTGAAAATTAAATCAACTCTCCCATAAAATTAACTCTCACATTCTCCCCCATCCCCCATTCCATCAACTCAAAACCCAAAAACCTTAAATTTTTTTGCTAATTTTAAATGTTGCCTCCAAATTTCGCCAATTTCAGAACTTAAAAATTTTCAAAGTGTCTTTCTAAGTCCACAAATGGGTTGAGCACACAGTTTTGTTATATATATCATACTCGGTTCCTCTTCATTTTCTCTAAATTTTCTATACATTCAGTAGAGATATGTCCATTTTTATGTTGTGATTTATGTATCTTTTATCTTCTTTAAATCTCCATTATCTTTGAGATTTTCATATCTTATATCTCGATATTTCAATTATTAATTAAGTTGTTTTGCATTTTTTGTAAGGTAACCATGAGTAGTGACGAGGAGAGAAATGTTACCGAGAAACGTATTGAATGGATTATGAAAAGCATTCACGGGATCCGTAAGCAATATTTATGCGGTGGGAAGATAATAAGAGAGACCACAAACGAATCCACCAAAACATACTTTGTATGTAAAGTGTTCGAGATAAAACTACAAAATCATTTGGTGGATATTTAGTGAAATAGTGTTTCTTTTACGATTTTATTTACATGTTCACATGTATATAGTTGTAGAATGACAGATTGCACAATCACACACCTTAGTACATTGTTATGTAGGATGGGGTCAAGACTTTACAGTCCACGTCTTCCGAACATTCAGCTCAGATTTCTAATATGCAAATGGCCACTGAAAATCTAACCAAAGAGATAACAGACCTCAAAGATGTGATTGCAAGGAACAATGTCACATTAACCCAATCAATTAGAAGGATGTCTTAAAGTGGATTTGATCCTCTTTGTGTTTCGAATGGGTTTGTATTGTTGAAGAATTGTGTCTAACTTATGATTGTGGTTGGGTTGTTTCTATGTGTTTCAGATTTCTTCTTCTTTCTATGTTTTTCCATTTAAGCTACTTGTGGTTGTTTCTATGTTGTTATCGATCATGTTGTTTCTATGTGGTTTCTATGTTTATCCATCGAGAGATTGTAACATGTTTTTTAGATATTGTTTAATGTCATGTCTATTTCGTTTATGCTCATTCGGTTACGAAGAACACATAAGAAAGGTTTGGTCTTTTGTTGTGTTCACTAACTGAACTATGATAATCAAAAACCATAATTTGTCAATACTAGACGGATCCAAACTATACATACTAAAATAAGGATAATCCTAAACAATATAAACGTACTAAAAGATGAACCAAATATATGGTTACATATCTAACATACCAAAATAAAGGTTTTAAGGAATTCAATCCTGAGTCTACACCACATCGCTCTCCAACCTTTTCTTCGGTTACCTTGTTGTCTGCATAACATATGGAGGTTTCCTTAACTCAGAGGAAAACCTTTTATTCCTCTTCTTTTGCTCGGTTTTTTGTGTCCTTTCGGCCTCTGTCTCACAAATCTCTTCTGCTATTAATTATAGTTCTCCATTATCAGATTCTTCTACTTCTTTGTCTTCAACTTCTTCTGTTTCCTCTTTATCTTGTTGCTCACTAGCATTTTCTTCAGCTTCCTCCTTTTCTAAACCTTGACCAACACCATATCCACCAACAACATCACCCATCCCTCTTGAAACTCCTTGACCTCTAACAATCATCTCCGCATCAATCAGAGTCTTATTCATACCTCCTAGTGTGTCATTCATATTATTGAATTCAGCTACCATCATCTTTTTTAATTCATTCAAACCAAATGACACTAGCCTTAAATTCTCCCCGGATCAGATTGCCCCTCGGCAACACTTTCTCGGGCCTATTTCTCCTCCCCGAACTTCTTTGGAAAAAATATTTTTTGTGTTTTCTACCACCAAGCGTTGAGTCCAAGAATCAACAATGTTGTCAAAAACATCGTCTTCTTCAGGAATACCACTTATCAGATGTTCCTTATCCCTAGTTGCTTTTAAAACACTTTAAATCACATGAAAAGTATTAAAAATAAATAAACTATGTTATGAATACAAATCAGGTATAACAACGAATAACTTACCGTAGTTCCCCCAAGCGCTTCATTTATTTCTTGAATTCTATATCCTCTCAACGAACAAGGACTAATCCTCGACTTGCACATTCTTGGACAGTCACTACGAGCGTCTACTACCTCTTCCCTTAACTCCATCAACTTATGGGTGGCTTCATACGGTAGAAGCTACACAAAAACATATATGGTAATACCAAGTTACAAGTTTCTCATTTAACTTCCTAAAAACCATATTTCAAATAAAACAACTAACTACAAGATACCACACCTCCAAAGGTAATATAAAACTGAGGAAATTAGCAGCACGCTTGACAGCATCATTAAAGAGCATAAATATACGCTCTATTGTTTTTTAGATTGTCAAAGAATGTCAATCTCCCCCACGGGAAAGTAATACACTCGTCCAGATTGATAACCACCCACCTTAAGAATTTGCAAACCATCGTTGCTCGTGATCCTCCATTTGCATTCCCTTTTATCACAACTGACAAGAAATAGAGCATGACCATCTTCAATCTATCTCTTGAATAAATTCTCATTTGCATAAACTTCTTCTCAATAGCTTCATGTGTCACTCTACTCCTATTGAAATGCCCTGAAATCTCCCATCTCTTCATGATTATTAGGGTACTCATGACAATGTAAACCTAATATAAGAGTGTGTTCTCTCAATGAATATTTGAGTGGTCGCGATTTGGGAAATAAATGAAGAGTTAGCATTACTGGTGGAAGAGTGGAAGATGATGCTGATGATAAACGAGGTGGTGAGGAAAGTGATCATGAGAGAAGTGATGATGAGGAAGGATGATGTTCCTCCTATTTTATCGGTTTGGAGCTCATTATTACGGTTATATTTGGAGAATTCGTCTGTGTTTTATTGAGATTTCAGGTCAAAGACATTCAGAGTTGGAATCATGCTTAAAGGTGGACTTTAGAGAAATTTGAAGCATTTTTTGGTATTTTCGACGAGAGGAAGGATCGATCGATCAACACAAGGGTCGATCGATCAGTGCTTTAACAGAGAATATGTGCACGATCTGAAGAACAACTTGACTTCTGAGAGATCAACTCATTATCCAACGATCGATCGATGAACACAAGGATTAATCGATTGATGCCCTTTGAAGAAACCTAATTTCACGATTTTTCAGCTCTTGTTTTGGACCTATAAATACTTTTTTCCTATTTTATTTTTAGAGTGGTCTTTGAGTTGTTGAAGAACGATTTTTACAGAAGTTTAAGAGTCTGTAAGTTAGGAAGAAGATCTCTTCACACTTGAGAAGAATTTATGAATCATATTTCTCTCTATTAATGCAATTTCAGTTTCATATCATAATGATTTGCTTGATTTATTGTACTATGTCTGAGTAGATCTTAGATCGGGTTTAGGGATTCTAGGGTTTTAGAATTCATTGTTAGGAAACAAATAGGATTGGTGAATATATGATTCTCCTTCAAAAACTTAAGTTTAATGCATATATTAGCCTGATCACCTAGTCGATGATTTTAGGTTGTTAACTTTCCAGAAGACTGATAAGAACTAGAACTAGATTATTAGAGCAATTCCTTCACTACCAACGAGAGTTAATGCTAGGTTGGGTTGTGGGTAATTGAATGTAAGCGATAAAACCTTTTTGTAATCTGAAACCAACGAGAGTTAGGACCTTTTGATTATTAGTAGAGGGGTAGATTCAACGATAGTTGGTTTATCTTTATTTATGTTCAAGCCGAGAATATGCTCAGATTTGTTCCTGAAGAGTTTCCCTGATAAGAGTTCTAACTCCTGAATGAATTTCCGACATCTGATTGCTTTAGTTATCTTATTACATTCGCGTTTAAGTTGTTAGTGTTTACTTCTCTTATTTTAATTGATATACCTTGCAATTCGATAGAAGTCGAAAGTGTAATCTGGTTCTCTGAGGAATTCGACCCCTAAATATTATTACGTTTGTTGTGCACTTGCAGTAGGATATAGGGTTAAAAATTGTGTTATCAAGTTTTTGGCGCCATTGCCGGGGAACCATCAGTTTCTTTTTGATTTTCTATTTACAGTTTCAAGTATATATCGTTACTTACATTTCTCTTTTTGTTCGTTTTTGTTCTTTTTCAGGTGTATGACTAGAAGTCAAGGTTCAAAAAATCTATTCAACTTGGATAATCAAGAGCTTGCGAGGGTTGAAAGAGAAAACCGAAGAGCTAGGAATCTGAATCCTACAGAGAATCAAGCACAGAATCCGCAGGATATGGCCACAATGGTACAACACTTGCAGAGATAGTTGGTTGAGATTAGGAAAGCACGAGAGTCTGCTCAACACAGAGCGATAGGTGACATGGACACTCCACACACCCACTACCAAAATCGCTCAGCTATTCGACCTCCTGCGATTGAGAGGAATGATTATGAGATCAAACCTCAACTTATTGGGTTGGTTAAACAGTATGTCTTCAATGGAATTCCAAGCAAGAATCCTATGGATTAGATAGAGAATTTCGAAGACATATGTGGCACCACAAGCTCTAATGGTGTACTTGTTGCTTATGTGAAGTGTAAGCTTTTCCATCATTCACTCTCAGACAGAGCTTCTAGGTGGTTACGTTCATTACCTTTAGGATCACTCACCACATGGGCTCAGGTTCGAGCAGCGTTTCTTGATCAGTGTTATACTAAGTCCAAGACTGCAGCTCTCAGGAGCAAGATTTCATCATTTCAGCAACGATCTAGGGAATCTCTGAATGAAGCATGAGAACGTTTCGAGTATCAGTGAGATTGTCCACACCATGGGTACTCGGATGAGCAGCTTCTCAACACTTTCTATAGTGGAATCGAGTGGGAGTACAAGAATTCCCTGAATGCTGCCAGCAATGGAGACTTTATGACCAACACTAGGGATGAAGCCTTCACTCTGATTGATAACCTGGCTGCAAGTTCTGGTAGTCATTGTCCAGAATATGATCGAACTAGGAAGGTAAACAGTGTGGAGATTCAGAGGATTGATGAATTGCTAAAAAGTTGGATATCCTGATCCGAGCAAATCAGGGTAATCAGAGGAGTGTGAATCAAGTTGAGGACAACAGAGAAGTGGCTCAATATCAAGATGATTCGGATGGTTCTGAAGACCAAAGGGAGGTCGATTATGTTAACTGGCAGAACAGGGAACAAAACCCGAATTACCTTTCCTACAGGAGCACTAACGTCGAGAACCCTCGGGATGTTACTTTTCCAGCACCCACACTGCCTCAAGGATCACCTTTTCAGAGAAAGCCATTCATCCAAAATTCAGGTCAGAGATGGAGTAATCAGAAGCCGTTTGTTCCGAATGCAGGAAGAAATAACTGGCAAAGGCCATATAAGCCCTATGTACCACCGCCGATGCAGCAACAACCTCCAGCAGCAACTTCAGGAACGTCAAACAAAGAGATTAAGGCCTTGATTCAACAAAAGCCTAGCAGGGAGCTTAATGCTAAGATGGACAACATCTACAATGACCTTAATGGGAAGTTTGAGTCAAATTCTATGCATATCAAGAAGCTAGACACCCAAGTTGCTCAGACTACTGAAGCTATTAAACGTCCTCAAGAGCTTTACCTAGGAAGGTTGAGAAGAATCCCAAGGAATCTTGCAATGTGGTAAATTCTGAAGTAGGGAGTTCAGTTGAGAGTAAGTACAACCCTCCTGTTCCATGCCCTAAGGAGCTTGTGAAAATAGAAGATCAAGGAGAGTTCATTGTACCTTGCTGGGTTGGACAACTAGTTTTCAGCGATGCCTTGTGTGATTCTAGAGCTAGTATCAATGTGATCTATTTGGAGACTATGCAGAAACTCGGTATTGAGCTAATGCAGGAGCATTACTCTTCGGTTTCTTTTGGAGATGCATCTTCCAAGGTACCTAGAGGAAGACTTGTTGACTTCAGTCTTCTAGCTGGGAATTGCAAGATCCCTACAGACTTTATGGTTGTTAAAATGGCAAGAGAAGGAGTTGTTCTGATCTTATTGGGAAGATCATTCCTCAACACAGTTGGGGCTAAGTTATACTTCCTAAGTCAGAGAGTCGTGTTGCAGAATGTGGACAAGGATGTTTCATATCCTATTCGAGCTTCATCGAGTCGTTTCTATGGAATGATTCGAGATGATGGAGGAAAGCAAGTGAGCACTGAATCAATGACTCATGTTGCAATATATGATGAAGAAGACAGTGACTGTGATGAGGAGTATGAGTTCTTCCGTGAACATGAGAGGGACTCAGCTGAACATCAAGACACTTGTATCCTTTATCGTCTTGACAAATTCTGCAACTATGATGTTAAAGGTTTTATTATCAAGGTTTTTGTAGGTAGTTGTAGCTTTGATACTTCAGGAATCTACACGATCAAGGAGATATGTCATGATCGAACTGTTGCATTGTTGGATGCTTCAAGAAAGACAATCCACAAGAAAGATGAATAGTTGAGGAGATTAGTGTCCAAGGAGTGAGCAAACCTCACTCAAGCGGTTCCGCCATCTGAATGGCATCCAAGTCAAGTTAATGACTGTAAAAAAGCGCTGAGGGGGAGGCAATCCACTATTAGGTAGTTTGTTTTTCGTTTTTCTTTTTAGTTTGATTTCGTTTTTGTTTTTGTGTTTTTGTTCAAAGTAGGAAGCTGTCGAAAGAAATGATCGATCGATCCACTCTATGATCGATCTATCAACACACAGAGTAGGTTTGCGCACAATCCAATGCACGACCAAGCACTCAGAAATAGATCGAGCAAGAAGACCGCACGATCTGTAGCCCGACCGAACAAGAATAGCTCGACTAATCAAGCAAGAAATCCGCACGATCCAGAGCACGACATAAAAAGGCTGGATCGATCAGGCAAGAAGACTGGATGATCAAAAGCACAACATGAAAATGATAGATCGATCGAGTCATTCAAGAAGAGTTTACGCACGATCTATTGCCCGACTTAGATGGTAAGGATCGATCGATCTGAAACCCAGGTTCGTCTTCTTAAATGCGCAGAACGGTTACAATTCGTGAAATCTCTATTCCGAAAATTTTCAGAACTCGATTTCTCTCTCGTTTTTCATCCGTTTTTGACGATTCAAAAGCCTAATCCACTTAGAATTTCATCATCTATCTGATTTTGTGGTTTATTACTTTGAAAAGGTATGTCCTCTAAATTCGATTTTTTTGTCTAATTTCGGAAGTAGAATTGGGTAAAAGAGAAACTTGTTTTCTTGTTGATTTTCATCGATTAACTGATGCATGTGCCTCATTCTTACATGAATTTGATCCCCTATTGCTGTTTGGATCATTGAATTTCCATTAGAGATTGCTTGTTAGGTTGAAGGAGAATTTCTAGAGGAATTTCGAAATTTTTAGACTTGATTTTGATGATTGTAGTTCGATTGATGCATTGCTGGATGTTGATCTTGTTTAATTGAATAAGCAATCGGACCACTGATCATTTGTATGCCTAGGATATCGAACTTTTGTGAATTTTCTCGATCACAAACTCATTTTTCGGTTATGTCTTTGTTCTTTCATTGTAGGTGGTGTGAACATCAACTTTTGCACCTAAGAAACCCACTACGATGGTCCGAGTATCTTCAAATCTTCAGTGCGGTCAGTCGTCGCAATAGCACGACGATGCACCTAGACAAGGACAGCTTGATGAGTGTTTGTCGTGACCGAGACCGGAGCAAACATACTCTGTCGATAATGTGGCAAGAAGGGATACTCCTTCTTTTGTCAGAACTACGATAGTGTATAAGGACAGAAAGGAAGGAGAAGGTTGGAAGAGCTTTCATTGAAGCTTATATGACCAACTCGTGACTAACAAGTTGATTCCAACGAAGTTCCTATGCCGTGAGACATTGCATTGGATGGAGATTCTCGAAGATCTTACTCAGCTGCTGGATAATCTTTGTCTGACCAAATTCTATTTTGATGCTTATCCACTATATATGTAGGTCTTCAGACTGTTCTTAGCGACATGTGACATTCATATGTGCGCTGATCCTCACAGTCATGTGTATGCTCAGTACCTCACATACCTATATAGAGGAGCTCTATATACGACCACCATTTAGGAGTTATGCCAGCTTTTTAGTTTTGATGAGTATGCAGTTGGCCAGAAACCATAGTAGAACTCTCCTCCAAAGAATGCATTGTGGTACTTCTTGTCTGGTGATGGGTATTACAGTAAGTCTTTAAAGCTTACTCATATCAGGAATTTTGCTATTAGGATAGTCGCTAAGCACATCGGGTCGACCATTCTAGCTAAGGAGGAGTCAGGCAGTGTAACCATATCTCAGCTGGAGTACTTGCACGAGGCCATCTCTCCATTGGTATCAGATCTTTACCAAGATGCTTCTTATGTTATAGGTCCTCCTTTGAACATTAACTGGGGGTATCTATTTGCCAATGAGCTGATCAAACGCATATACAGAGGTTACCCGAGGAAGGGAGTGGTTGAGCCGATTGGTAAGCTCTTGACACCGATTTTCATGTTTCATGGATTAGATCTTGGGCAGACAGAGATTGTGCAGAGGATCAATATGATCGATACAGCTACCTTGGCCATATTTGGGTACTTTTTGGAGAAGAAGCAGTGGACTTTCTTCGATGACACGCCCCATATGATGTATGTCACCCTTCTAGCTCCTCACATTACTTCGGTTAGCTGCAGAGAGAACGTGGAGTTCCGGCCAGATTTGTCGCATCATGAGATCTCCGGCAAGCTCATGGAGAAGGAAACCGCACCACGTGCCCGATCTAGGAGGGCTCGAACTTCCACTTCTACTCAGTGTGTACCTCCAGCTCCAACTACTCAACCTTGCAGGTTTCTGCTTCCTGAGTTTCCTGAGGAGGAACTCGGATTACCTCATTACTCGCCAGACTTCACAGATCAGCAGTTCAGAGAGTGCAAGTCGAGAATCAGAGAAGGAAAATATCGATTCAGTGGACCATCTGGGATGCTTTGAGGAGGATCCCAACGTCTTTTTGTATGAGTGCACCTGCAGCTGATGATGATGAGGATGATTGGCCAATGGATTATCGTTTTCCTCACCATCGCAGAACACTGGAGGACTGCGATAACCAGAGCTCTGAGTAGCTTCTTGGCTACTTCCTACATTTGTTTCAGTTTATTTTCATTTTATTTTAGACTATTTCTTTTTGCTTTCTATTGTTTCTTATGCACTTTTATGTCTTCTTCTGGATTTATTTTTACACCGGGATGGTGTAAAGTAAGTCTGGGGGATAATACTTATTTTTCTGTTTTGTTTCTTTTGCATTCTCGATTTTTCAGAATATTTCTTTCATTTATTTCTTCATTTTGAGCTTTTGAGACTAACATTAGACTACTTGATTTTCGATTTTCTCAGCATTATTCTGTACTTAGTATCGCTTGATTTGTAATTGTTAGGAATCAGTCAGTTTCAGAGCACATTCATCTCAACTTTCAGGGGATTTCATGCTGATTTCACACCTAACCTGACTTAATCCTCTCGTCAAGGGAATTGATAATACATCAGGTATGTTCCTTCTCTTTACTTAATGAAAGATGTTCCTTGTAAGTTTGGTTATGTTTCTCTCTTCATCATTTTCAGGCATTTTAAGCCAAAAATTCGGATGGTTGATATAAATTTTTGTATGAAGTTGGCCTAGGGTAATAGTTTCCCAATGACGCTGCGAGTTTTTAAAGTGAATTGGACATTTCTGAGGATACATCCAATGACGTAAACTTTTTCACTTTACTAACTAGCTTACTGAAGGAAACTCCAATGAAGCAACTTATTGAGAAGAATTGGTTTTATGAAAAGAGAGAGATGGAATCAGACTGAAGGTAGTCTAGAGAGTAGAAGTAGGAACTTTTCGCCTCTTGATTGATATTCCCTCGAATGAGACTGCACTTAAATTTATTAGGAAGTCAGTATGGGGAATCTGATTGTTTGTTTTGAATTGTGACACGAGATTGTTATGGTTGCTAAGTCTGGAGGAAGTACAAGGTGGTCTCGATTTTGATGAGTAGTATTCTTGTGATCACTTTGGACTTGATGTGCAGGACCTGGAGAGAGTCATTTGTCTGATAAGATGTGATCTTCCTACAGTACTTCTTTCTTTGCTTGAGGATAAGCAAGAAGCTAATTCTGAGGGAATTGATGTTCCTCATATTTTATCGGTTTTGAGCTCATTATTACGGTTATATTTAGAGAATTCGTCTTTGTTTTATTGAGATTTCAGGTTAAAGACGTTCAGAGTTGGAATCATGCTTGAAGGTGGACTTTGGAGAAGTTTAAAGCATTTTCTGGTATTTTCCACGAGAGGAAGGATCGATCGATCAACACAAGGGTTGATCGATCAGTGCTTTAACAGAGAATATGCGCACGATCTGAAGAACGACTTGGCTTCTGAGAGATCAACTCATTATCGAACGATCAATACTCTTGTTTTGGACCTATAAGTACTTTTTTCCTATTTTATTTTTAGAGTGGTTTTTGAGTTGTTGAAGAACAATTTTTACAGAAGTTTAAGAGTTTGTAAGCTAGGAAGAACATCTCTTCACACTTGAGAAGAATTTCTGAATCCTATTTCTCTTTATTAATGCAATTTCAGTTTCAGTTCATCATGATTTGCTTGATTTATTGTACTATGTCTGAGTAGATCTTAGATCGGATTTAGAGATTCTAAGGTTTTAGAATTCACTGTTAGGGAACAAATAGGATTGGTGAATAGATGATTCTCCTTCTAATACTTGAGTTTAATGCATAGATTAGTCTGATCACCTAGTCGATGATTTTAGGTTGTTAACTTTCCAGAAGATTGTTAAGTACTAAAACTAGATTATTAGAGCAATTCCTTCAATACCAACGAGAGTTGATGCTAGCTTGGGTTGTGGGTAATTTAAGCGATAAATCCTATTTGTAATCTGAAACCAACGAGAGTTATGACCTTTAGATTATTAGTAGAGGGTTAGATTCAACGAGAGTTGATTTATCTTTATTTATGTTCAAGCCGAGAGTATGCTCAGATTTGTTCCTGAATAGTTTCCCTGACAAGAGTTCTAACTCCTGAATGAATACCCGACATCCGATTACTTTAGTTATTTGATTACATTTGCGTTTAAGTTGTTAGTGTTTACTTCTTTTATTTTGATTGATTTAGCTTGCGATTCGATAAAAGTCGAAAGTGTAATCTGGTTCTCTGAGGAATTAGACCCCTAAATACTATTACGTTTGTTGTGCACTTGTAGTAGGATATAGGATTAAAACTCATGTTATCAAAGGACAGTGAGATGATGAAGAAGTTAGAAGAGCAAATGATGAGATGTTAGAAAACACAATGGTATATATATTTCAGTGCTAATTTCTTGTGCTTAATTGGTAGGATACTGTAGTTGGTGAACTGGATTGATATTTTGTTTGTGGTGAATTGATTTTGTGATAAGTTAACTCGTAAAACTAGGTAGTTATACCTTTGTTCGTAGAACTAGTTAGTTATACCATAGTTCGTAAAACTTGTATAACTTCATAGTTATACAAATTCGATAATTATTGAAATATGTGTTTGTGTTTTAGGATGAAGGACCGACTGCACTCATACATGTGGATATGTACTTAATCCGACTATAACAAGTTTTACACTTGTTCTTCTCATGGTTTTAAATATTTTTTTCTCTCAATAAAAACATTTTAAAACATAAAGAGAGTCTTAAACATTTACAAGTCTTAAAACGGATTACCAATTCTTACACAACGCATTACCAATACAATTCTTACACTAAATCTTATGAGTAGCCACCAACTCCTTCAGATTGTGAATCTCCTCGTCTTACTCAAAAGCCTTCACCCATAGCAGTTCTACTTGTTCGCACCCCAGCTTCAATGGAGTCTTCATCTGATGACTCAGTTGATGGGCAAAACACCATGGTAAACCTAAAATCAAGAACAATATCATATAGTTATACAAGTTTGACAAGATTTACATATCTGGAAATTTTTGCAGAAACAAACCTAAATTTGTAGAGAAAACTCACGAATCTATATCAAATAACCTAAATAAACCAAAATTTGTAGAGATAAACAACGAAACAACCAAATCTTTTGCCTTTGGTTGTGGATGGGAGATTGGATTTGAGATTTTGACGAGAGAGGGAGAGAAAGGGTCGTGAGAGATGAAAGAAGAAGTCGAGAGAGGCAAGAAGTGAGAATGAGGCAAAAATATCTCACTTTTTTTGTTTATATACCAATGAAATTAGGTCTTCAAATGTCAGAAGTTGACGCCTAACAAAAATTTCAGTTATTTTTCATCACATAGTTGTACTACTAGTTACCTGTTTTACAAAATTACAACAAGTTATATTTTTGATGATTTTTATCATTCAACTTAGTATTACATATCCTTATGAATTTGTTTTTTAGTTTTACAATGGATCACAATAGATTATCTAATGATTCTAAGTGATTTATGTATTGAAATTCTATAATCAATAAATATTTGTAACTTTATATTCTAATATGATTACAAATTTAGAATGTCACACTAAAACTATAAGGAATATGGTGCACTAATGTAATTAAGTATAAAAATGTTATTTTAATTTTATTCTTAAAAAATATATACATTCATCAATATATACACATAATATAAGCATTCTTTTTTAATTTATATACATTTATTTTTAAATGTATATACAATTTTCTAATAATATATATAAATTTATTTTATAATTTATATAATTTTGTTTACAAACTACATATCAATTATAACCATCTTAATGTTAATTTCTAAGAATTGAGTCTTATTGTATATTATTTTACTCATAAATACCTCATTCTTGTATTATTTTGTAAGATAAAAAATACAAAAAAGAATATTGTCATAAACTCATTATTAAAATAAAAATAAGACTTAAAAGGCTACAAAACTTAATTAGACAACAAATTTTAAAAATTCAATTTGTTTATTTTATTATAAAAATAAAAAAATAGTGAGACACGTCCATAAGTTTCCTCGGAAACATCTCCAGTTTTACGAGTTTCACAAGATTTACAAATACTCAAATTTTCTAAAAACAAATCACTGGTTGACCTCATCTTCGGCTAGATACTTTTTTATGTCGAACACTCTATAGTTGCAACTCTTGGATCGTCTAGGCAGTTCAAAAATAC
The DNA here is from genome assembly GCA_023374145.1 of Lepidium sativum. Classification (NCBI taxonomy): domain Eukaryota; kingdom Viridiplantae; phylum Streptophyta; class Magnoliopsida; order Brassicales; family Brassicaceae; genus Lepidium; species Lepidium sativum. The sequence continues at coordinate 11,795 of JAKUCM010006886.1, read as the reverse complement.
ATAACACTATGTTTAAACCCATACATTCGTACTCGGCGTAGATTCTACCAAATAAGCATATTAATAAGAATAGCAAATAGCAAAATTTTCAATTTCAAGCTCAAAAACTATTTTACCAAAATGTCTTCTCAATTCCAATGGGAAGCAAGAACAAAGCTACAACATCGTTCCTGCCAAAAAAAGGAAACAAAACTAATTATGTAATGTATAACTGATTCAGTAATGTATAACTGATTCTATAATATATAATTGATTCTATTATGTATAATTGGTTCACTACGTATAATTCAATGATATCTACTAATTTAACAATCGTGAAAATTAACTCAGATTTGGTCGTTTAAGCATTTCTAATCTATAATGCACTATGTTTGAGCCTATACATTCCAATTGTTACCAATTTCAAGTCTTAGTTGAATCAGATTCTACCAAATAACCAAAGTAAAATTATCTATTTCAAGCTCAAAATTGATTTTGCAATTAACCTTCTTAAGTCCAATGTAGAGATGCAAATCAAGAATAAAGCTGCAGAGAATGACAAACGACGGCAGTGGCAGGACTTGAGGTGGTGGTGCACGTCATAAACAATCTCAGAAACCGAGGTGTTTTTTTTCTCTTCAAATTGCGTATAAATCGTGTTTCAGCGTATGAACCAGAAAAGAGGGAGAAGAGAGAGAAATTTTATATATCTTTTAACAAAAATTAATTAATTAAGTAAATATATGAGAATAGTATTTTGGGAATTTTAAATTTCATTTAAAAGATTGTGTATAAGAAATTACATATGTATATAACAGATTCAAATCGTATTTCCGAGAACTTGACCCATGTTACTGAGTAAATGTATTTAACCGATTTTGTTAAACCCGATTAATTGGAACGGTTTCTCGACTAATTATATAAATGGTTTTTGGTATGGATTTAGGTTTTTTCGGGTATACCCATATACAAAATCCTGTAATATCATTCAACTCTAAGGACGAGCAATGTCAAATCAACGCTTATTAATTTTAAGTGACAATTTAGACCTTTTTCTCCAAAGGAGAGTGGGGGGGGGGGGGGGGGGGAGGGGGGGGGTTATAAGAGTTTCTTAAGAATAAACAAATCTATACTAATAAAAGGAAGGTTTTAAGGCCTCTTAAGTCATCCACATCAGTTAGCAGCACGCTTGACAGCATCATTAAAGAGCATAAATATACGCTCTATTGTTTTTTAGATTGTCAAAGAATGTCAATCTCCCCCACGGGAAAGTAATACACTCGTCCAGATTGATAACCACCCACCTTAAGAATTTGCAAACCATCGTTGCTCGTGATCCTCCATTTGCATTCCCTTTTATCACAACTGACAAGAAATAGAGCATGACCATCTTCAATCTATCTCTTGAATAAATTCTCATTTGCATAAACTTCTTCTCAATAGCTTCATGTGTCACTCTACTCCTATTGAAATGCCCTGAAATCTCCCATCTCTTCATGATTATTAGGGTACTCATGACAATGTAAACCTAATATAAGAGTGTGTTCTCTCAATGAATATTTGAGTGGTCGCGATTTGGGAAATAAATGAAGAGTTAGCATTACTGGTGGAAGAGTGGAAGATGATGCTGATGATAAACGAGGTGGTGAGGAAAGTGATCATGAGAGAAGTGATGATGAGGAAGGATGATGTTCCTCCTATTTTATCGGTTTGGAGCTCATTATTACGGTTATATTTGGAGAATTCGTCTGTGTTTTATTGAGATTTCAGGTCAAAGACATTCAGAGTTGGAATCATGCTTAAAGGTGGACTTTAGAGAAATTTGAAGCATTTTTTGGTATTTTCGACGAGAGGAAGGATCGATCGATCAACACAAGGGTCGATCGATCAGTGCTTTAACAGAGAATATGTGCACGATCTGAAGAACAACTTGACTTCTGAGAGATCAACTCATTATCCAACGATCGATCGATGAACACAAGGATTAATCGATTGATGCCCTTTGAAGAAACCTAATTTCACGATTTTTCAGCTCTTGTTTTGGACCTATAAATACTTTTTTCCTATTTTATTTTTAGAGTGGTCTTTGAGTTGTTGAAGAACGATTTTTACAGAAGTTTAAGAGTCTGTAAGTTAGGAAGAAGATCTCTTCACACTTGAGAAGAATTTATGAATCATATTTCTCTCTATTAATGCAATTTCAGTTTCATATCATAATGATTTGCTTGATTTATTGTACTATGTCTGAGTAGATCTTAGATCGGGTTTAGGGATTCTAGGGTTTTAGAATTCATTGTTAGGAAACAAATAGGATTGGTGAATATATGATTCTCCTTCAAAAACTTAAGTTTAATGCATATATTAGCCTGATCACCTAGTCGATGATTTTAGGTTGTTAACTTTCCAGAAGACTGATAAGAACTAGAACTAGATTATTAGAGCAATTCCTTCACTACCAACGAGAGTTAATGCTAGGTTGGGTTGTGGGTAATTGAATGTAAGCGATAAAACCTTTTTGTAATCTGAAACCAACGAGAGTTAGGACCTTTTGATTATTAGTAGAGGGGTAGATTCAACGATAGTTGGTTTATCTTTATTTATGTTCAAGCCGAGAATATGCTCAGATTTGTTCCTGAAGAGTTTCCCTGATAAGAGTTCTAACTCCTGAATGAATTTCCGACATCTGATTGCTTTAGTTATCTTATTACATTCGCGTTTAAGTTGTTAGTGTTTACTTCTCTTATTTTAATTGATATACCTTGCAATTCGATAGAAGTCGAAAGTGTAATCTGGTTCTCTGAGGAATTCGACCCCTAAATATTATTACGTTTGTTGTGCACTTGCAGTAGGATATAGGGTTAAAAATTGTGTTATCAAGTTTTTGGCGCCATTGCCGGGGAACCATCAGTTTCTTTTTGATTTTCTATTTACAGTTTCAAGTATATATCGTTACTTACATTTCTCTTTTTGTTCGTTTTTGTTCTTTTTCAGGTGTATGACTAGAAGTCAAGGTTCAAAAAATCTATTCAACTTGGATAATCAAGAGCTTGCGAGGGTTGAAAGAGAAAACCGAAGAGCTAGGAATCTGAATCCTACAGAGAATCAAGCACAGAATCCGCAGGATATGGCCACAATGGTACAACACTTGCAGAGATAGTTGGTTGAGATTAGGAAAGCACGAGAGTCTGCTCAACACAGAGCGATAGGTGACATGGACACTCCACACACCCACTACCAAAATCGCTCAGCTATTCGACCTCCTGCGATTGAGAGGAATGATTATGAGATCAAACCTCAACTTATTGGGTTGGTTAAACAGTATGTCTTCAATGGAATTCCAAGCAAGAATCCTATGGATTAGATAGAGAATTTCGAAGACATATGTGGCACCACAAGCTCTAATGGTGTACTTGTTGCTTATGTGAAGTGTAAGCTTTTCCATCATTCACTCTCAGACAGAGCTTCTAGGTGGTTACGTTCATTACCTTTAGGATCACTCACCACATGGGCTCAGGTTCGAGCAGCGTTTCTTGATCAGTGTTATACTAAGTCCAAGACTGCAGCTCTCAGGAGCAAGATTTCATCATTTCAGCAACGATCTAGGGAATCTCTGAATGAAGCATGAGAACGTTTCGAGTATCAGTGAGATTGTCCACACCATGGGTACTCGGATGAGCAGCTTCTCAACACTTTCTATAGTGGAATCGAGTGGGAGTACAAGAATTCCCTGAATGCTGCCAGCAATGGAGACTTTATGACCAACACTAGGGATGAAGCCTTCACTCTGATTGATAACCTGGCTGCAAGTTCTGGTAGTCATTGTCCAGAATATGATCGAACTAGGAAGGTAAACAGTGTGGAGATTCAGAGGATTGATGAATTGCTAAAAAGTTGGATATCCTGATCCGAGCAAATCAGGGTAATCAGAGGAGTGTGAATCAAGTTGAGGACAACAGAGAAGTGGCTCAATATCAAGATGATTCGGATGGTTCTGAAGACCAAAGGGAGGTCAATTATGTTAACTGGCAGAACAGGGAACAAAACCCGAATTACCTTTCCTACAGGAGCACTAACGTCGAGAACCCTCGGGATGTTACTTTTCCAGCACCCACACTGCCTCAAGGATCACCTTTTCAGAGAAAGCCATTCATCCAAAATTCAGGTCAGAGATGGAGTAATCAGAAGCCGTTTGTTCCGAATGCAGGAAGAAATAACTGGCAAAGGCCATATAAGCCCTATGTACCACCGCCGATGCAGCAACAACCTCCAGCAGCAACTTCAGGAACGTCAAACAAAGAGATTAAGGCCTTGATTCAACAAAAGCCTAGCAGGGAGCTTAATGCTAAGATGGACAACATCTACAATGACCTTAATGGGAAGTTTGAGTCAAATTCTATGCATATCAAGAAGCTAGACACCCAAGTTGCTCAGACTACTGAAGCTATTAAACGTCCTCAAGAGCTTTACCTAGGAAGGTTGAGAAGAATCCCAAGGAATCTTGCAATGTGGTAAATTCTGAAGTAGAGAGTTCAGTTGAGAGTAAGTACAACCCTCCTGTTCCATGCCCTAAGGAGCTTGTGAAAATAGAAGATCAAGGAGAGTTCATTGTACCTTGCTGGGTTGGACAACTAGTTTTCAGCGATGCCTTGTGTGATTCTAGAGCTAGTATCAATGTGATCTATTTGGAGACTATGCAGAAACTCGGTATTGAGCTAATGCAGGAGCATTACTCTTCGGTTTCTTTTGGAGATGCATCTTCCAAGGTACCTAGAGGAAGACTTGTTGACTTCAGTCTTCTAGCTGGGAATTGCAAGATCCCTACAGACTTTATGGTTGTTAAAATGGCAAGAGAAGGAGTTGTTCTGATCTTATTGGGAAGATCATTCCTCAACACAGTTGGGGCTAAGTTATACTTCCTAAGTCAGAGAGTCGTGTTGCAGAATGTGGACAAGGATGTTTCATATCCTATTCGAGCTTCATCGAGTCGTTTCTATGGAATGATTCGAGATGATGGAGGAAAGCAAGTGAGCACTGAATCAATGACTCATGTTGCAATATATGATGAAGAAGACAGTGACTGTGATGAGGAGTATGAGTTCTTCCGTGAACATGAGAGGGACTCAGCTGAACATCAAGACACTTGTATCCTTTATCGTCTTGACAAATTCTGCAACTATGATGTTAAAGGTTTTATTATCAAGGTTTTTGTAGGTAGTTGTAGCTTTGATACTTCAGGAATCTACACGATCAAGGAGATATGTCATGATCGAACTGTTGCATTGTTGGATGCTTCAAGAAAGACAATCCACAAGAAAGATGAATAGTTGAGGAGATTAGTGTCCAAGGAGTGAGCAAACCTCACTCAAGCGGTTCCGCCATCTGAATGGCATCCAAGTCAAGTTAATGACTGTAAAAAAGCGCTGAGGGGGAGGCAATCCACTATTAGGTAGTTTGTTTTTCGTTTTTCTTTTTAGTTTGATTTCGTTTTTGTTTTTGTGTTTTTGTTCAAAGTAGGAAGCTGTCGAAAGAAATGATCGATCGATCCACTCTATGATCGATCTATCAACACACAGAGTAGGTTTGCGCACAATCCAATGCACGACCAAGCACTCAGAAATAGATCGAGCAAGAAGACCGCACGATCTGTAGCCCGACCGAACAAGAATAGCTCGACTAATCAAGCAAGAAATCCGCACGATCCAGAGCACGACATAAAAAGGCTGGATCGATCAGGCAAGAAGACTGGATGATCAAAAGCACAACATGAAAATGATAGATCGATCGAGTCATTCAAGAAGAGTTTACGCACGATCTATTGCCCGACTTAGATGGTAAGGATCGATCGATCTGAAACCCAGGTTCGTCTTCTTAAATGCGCAGAACGGTTACAATTCGTGAAATCTCTATTCCGAAAATTTTCAGAACTCGATTTCTCTCTCGTTTTTCATCCGTTTTTGACGATTCAAAAGCCTAATCCACTTAGAATTTCATCATCTATCTGATTTTGTGGTTTATTACTTTGAAAAGGTATGTCCTCTAAATTCGATTTTTTTGTCTAATTTCGGAAGTAGAATTGGGTAAAAGAGAAACTTGTTTTCTTGTTGATTTTCATCGATTAACTGATGCATGTGCCTCATTCTTACATGAATTTGATCCCCTATTGCTGTTTGGATCATTGAATTTCCATTAGAGATTGCTTGTTAGGTTGAAGGAGAATTTCTAGAGGAATTTCGAAATTTTTAGACTTGATTTTGATGATTGTAGTTCGATTGTTGCATTGCTGGATGTTGATCTTGTTTAATTGAATAAGCAATCGGACCACTGATCATTTGTATGCCTAGGATATCGAACTTTTGTGAATTTTCTGGATCACAAACTCATTTTTCGGTTATGTCTTTGTTCTTTCATTGTAGGTGGTGTGAACATCAACTTTTGCACCTAAGAAACCCACTACGATGGTCCGAGTATTTTCAAATCTTCAGTGCGGTCAGTCGTCGCAATAGCACGACGATGCACCTAGACAAGGACAGCTTGATGAGTGTTTGTCGTGACCGAGACCGGAGCAAACATACTCTGTCGATAATGTGGCAAGAAGGGATACTCCTTCTTTTGTCAGAACTACGATAGTGTATAAGGACAGAAAGGAAGGAGAAGGTTGGAAGAGCTTTCATTGAAGCTTATATGACCAACTCGTGACTAACAAGTTGATTCCAACGAAGTTCCTATGCCGTGAGACATTGCATTGGATGGAGATTCTAGAAGATCTTACTCAGCTGCTGGATAATCTTTGTCTGACCAAATTCTATTTTGATGCTTATCCACTATATATGTAGGTCTTCAGACTGTTCTTAGCGACATGTGACATTCATATGTGCGCTGATCCTCACAGTCATGTGTATGCTCAGTACCTCACATACCTATATAGAGGAGCTCTATATACGACCACCATTTAGGAGTTATGCCAGCTTTTTAGTTTTGATGAGTATGCAGTTGGCCAGAAACCATAGTAGAACTCTCCTCCAAAGAATGCATTGTGGTACTTCTTGTCTGGTGATGGGTATTACAGTAAGTCTTTAAAGCTTACTCATATCAGGAATTTTGCTATTAGGATAGTCGCTAAGCACATCGGGTCGACCATTCTAGCTAAGGAGGAGTCAGGCAGTGTAACCATATCTCAGCTGGAGTACTTGCACGAGGCCATCTCTCCATTGGTATCAGATCTTTACCAAGATGCTTCTTATGTTATAGGTCCTCCTTTGAACATTAACTGGGGGTATCTATTTGCCAATGAGCTGATCAAACGCATATACAGAGGTTACCCGAGGAAGGGAGTGGTTGAGCCGATTGGTAAGCTCTTGACACCGATTTTCATGTTTCATGGATTAGATCTTGGGCAGACAGAGATTGTGCAGAGGATCAATATGATCGATACAGCTACCTTGGCCATATTTGGGTACTTTTTGGAGAAGAAGCAGTGGACTTTCTTCGATGACACGCCCCATATGATGTATGTCACCCTTCTAGCTCCTCACATTACTTCGGTTAGCTGCAGAGAGAACGTGGAGTTCCGGCCAGATTTGTCGCATCATGAGATCTCCGGCAAGCTCATGGAGAAGGAAACCGCACCACGTGCCCGATCTAGGAGGGCTCGAACTTCCACTTCTACTCAGTGTGTACCTCCAGCTCCAACTACTCAACCTTGCAGGTTTCTGCTTCCTGAGTTTCCTGAGGAGGAACTCGGATTACCTCATTACTCGCCAGACTTCACGGATCAGCAGTTCAGAGAGTGCAAGTCGAGAATCAGAGAAGGAAAATATCGATTCAGTGGACCATCTGGGATGCTTTGAGGAGGATCCCAACGTCTTTTTGTATGAGTGCACCTGCAGCTGATGATGATGAGGATGATTGGCCAATGGATTATCGTTTTCCTCACCATCGCAGAACACTGGAGGACTGCGATAACCAGAGCTCTGAGTAGCTTCTTGGCTACTTCCTACATTTGTTTCAGTTTATTTTCATTTTATTTTAGACTATTTCTTTTTGCTTTCTATTGTTTCTTATGCACTTTTATGTCTTCTTCTGGATTTATTTTTACACCGGGATGGTGTAAAGTAAGTCTGGGGGATAATACTTATTTTTCTGTTTTGTTTCTTTTGCATTCTCGATTTTTCAGAATATTTCTTTCATTTATTTCTTCATTTTGAGCTTTTGAGACTAACATTAGACTACTTGATTTTCGATTTTCTCAGCATTATTCTGTACTTAGTATCGCTTGATTTGTAATTGTTAGGAATCAGTCAGTTTCAGAGCACATTCATCTCAACTTTCAGGGGATTTCATGCTGATTTCACACCTAACCTGACTTAATCCTCTCGTCAAGGGAATTGATAATACATCAGGTATGTTCCTTCTCTTTACTTAATGAAAGATGTTCCTTGTAAGTTTGGTTATGTTTCTCTCTTCATCATTTTCAGGCATTTTAAGCCAAAAATTCGGATGGTTGATATAAATTTTTGTATGAAGTTGGCCTAGGGTAATAGTTTCCCAATGACGCTGCGAGTTTTTAAAGTGAATTGGACATTTCTGAGGATACATCCAATGACGTAAACTTTTTCACTTTACTAACTAGCTTACTGAAGGAAACTCCAATGAAGCAACTTATTGAGAAGAATTGGTTTTATGAAAAGAGAGAGATGGAATCAGACTGAAGGTAGTCTAGAGAGTAGAAGTAGGAACTTTTCGCCTCTTGATTGATATTCCCTCGAATGAGACTGCACTTAAATTTATTAGGAAGTCAGTATGGGGAATCTGATTGTTTGTTTTGAATTGTGACACGAGATTGTTATGGTTGCTAAGTCTGGAGGAAGTACAAGGTGGTCTCGATTTTGATGAGTAGTATTCTTGTGATCACTTTGGACTTGATGTGCAGGACCTGGAGAGAGTCATTTGTCTGATAAGATGTGATCTTCCTACAGTACTTCTTTCTTTGCTTGAGGATAAGCAAGAAGCTAATTCTGAGGGAATTGATGTTCCTCATATTTTATCGGTTTTGAGCTCATTATTACGGTTATATTTAGAGAATTCGTCTTTGTTTTATTGAGATTTCAGGTTAAAGACGTTCAGAGTTGGAATCATGCTTGAAGGTGGACTTTGGAGAAGTTTAAAGCATTTTCTGGTATTTTCCACGAGAGGAAGGATCGATCGATCAACACAAGGGTTGATCGATCAGTGCTTTAACAGAGAATATGCGCACGATCTGAAGAACGACTTGGCTTCTGAGAGATCAACTCATTATCGAACGATCAATACTCTTGTTTTGGACCTATAAGTACTTTTTTCCTATTTTATTTTTAGAGTGGTTTTTGAGTTGTTGAAGAACAATTTTTACAGAAGTTTAAGAGTTTGTAAGCTAGGAAGAACATCTCTTCACACTTGAGAAGAATTTCTGAATCCTATTTCTCTTTATTAATGCAATTTCAGTTTCAGTTCATCATGATTTGCTTGATTTATTGTACTATGTCTGAGTAGATCTTAGATCGGATTTAGAGATTCTAAGGTTTTAGAATTCACTGTTAGGGAACAAATAGGATTGGTGAATAGATGATTCTCCTTCTAATACTTGAGTTTAATGCATAGATTAGTCTGATCACCTAGTCGATGATTTTAGGTTGTTAACTTTCCAGAAGATTGTTAAGTACTAAAACTAGATTATTAGAGCAATTCCTTCAATACCAACGAGAGTTGATGCTAGCTTGGGTTGTGGGTAATTTAAGCGATAAATCCTATTTGTAATCTGAAACCAACGAGAGTTATGACCTTTAGATTATTAGTAGAGGGTTAGATTCAACGAGAGTTGATTTATCTTTATTTATGTTCAAGCCGAGAGTATGCTCAGATTTGTTCCTGAATAGTTTCCCTGACAAGAGTTCTAACTCCTGAATGAATACCCGACATCCGATTACTTTAGTTATTTGATTACATTTGCGTTTAAGTTGTTAGTGTTTACTTCTTTTATTTTGATTGATTTAGCTTGCGATTCGATAAAAGTCGAAAGTGTAATCTGGTTCTCTGAGGAATTAGACCCCTAAATACTATTACGTTTGTTGTGCACTTGTAGTAGGATATAGGATTAAAACTCATGTTATCAAAGGACAGTGAGATGATGAAGAAGTTAGAAGAGCAAATGATGAGATGTTAGAAAACACAATGGTATATATATTTCAGTGCTAATTTCTTGTGCTTAATTGGTAGGATACTGTAGTTGGTGAACTGGATTGATATTTTGTTTGTGGTGAATTGATTTTGTGATAAGTTAACTCGTAAAACTAGGTAGTTATACCTTTGTTCGTAGAACTAGTTAGTTATACCATAGTTCGTAAAACTTGTATAACTTCATAGTTATACAAATTCGATAATTATTGAAATATGTGTTTGTGTTTTAGGATGAAGGACCGACTGCACTCATACATGTGGATATGTACTTAATCCGACTATAACAAGTTTTACACTTGTTCTTCTCATGGTTTTAAATATTTTTTTCTCTCAATAAAAACATTTTAAAACATAAAGAGAGTCTTAAACATTTACAAGTCTTAAAACGGATTACCAATTCTTACACAACGCATTACCAATACAATTCTTACACTAAATCTTATGAGTAGCCACCAACTCCTTCAGATTGTGAATCTCCTCGTCTTACTCAAAAGCCTTCACCCATAGCAGTTCTACTTGTTCGCACCCCAGCTTCAATGGAGTCTTCATCTGATGACTCAGTTGATGGGCAAAACACCATGGTAAACCTAAAATCAAGAACAATATCATATAGTTATACAAGTTTGACAAGATTTACATATCTGGAAATTTTTGCAGAAACAAACCTAAATTTGTAGAGAAAACTCACGAATCTATATCAAATAACCTAAATAAACCAAAATTTGTAGAGATAAACAACGAAACAACCAAATCTTTTGCCTTTGGTTGTGGATGGGAGATTGGATTTGAGATTTTGACGAGAGAGGGAGAGAAAGGGTCGTGAGAGATGAAAGAAGAAGTCGAGAGAGGCAAGAAGTGAGAATGAGGCAAAAATATCTCACTTTTTTTGTTTATATACCAATGAAATTAGGTCTTCAAATGTCAGAAGTTGACGCCTAACAAAAATTTCAGTTATTTTTCATCACATAGTTGTACTACTAGTTACCTGTTTTACAAAATTACAACAAGTTATATTTTTGATGATTTTTATCATTCAACTTAGTATTACATATCCTTATGAATTTGTTTTTTAGTTTTACAATGGATCACAATAGATTATCTAATGATTCTAAGTGATTTATGTATTGAAATTCTATAATCAATAAATATTTGTAACTTTATATTCTAATATGATTACAAATTTAGAATGTCACACTAAAACTATAAGGAATATGGTGCACTAATGTAATTAAGTATAAAAATGTTATTTTAATTTTATTCTTAAAAAATATATACATTCATCAATATATACACATAATATAAGCATTCTTTTTTAATTTATATACATTTATTTTTAAATGTATATACAATTTTCTAATAATATATATAAATTTATTTTATAATTTATATAATTTTGTTTACAAACTACATATCAATTATAACCATCTTAATGTTAATTTCTAAGAATTGAGTCTTATTGTATATTATTTTACTCATAAATACCTCATTCTTGTATTATTTTGTAAGATAAAAAATACAAAAAAGAATATTGTCATAAACTCATTATTAAAATAAAAATAAGACTTAAAAGGCTACAAAACTTAATTAGGCAACAAATTTTAAAA
>JAKUCM010006885.1:0-27584 GCA_023374145.1 Lepidium sativum | reverse complement strand
TTTTATTGTTTTATCAATAATTAAATGAAAAATGTTAATTTTATTTTTAACTTTCGAAAATAGTTAGATTAAATTTTAAATTTTGGATGTTGTTGATTAAAATTTTAATTTTTTGTTGACTTTTGAAAAATATATTCAATTTTGCATTGACTCGGCAATTTGAACATGTTGTTTATTCCAAGTCAAATTTGTTTCTAAATTTGAAAGCCCAGTCGATTTTAAAAGTCCAATTCAATTTTGATCTTCCTTCTAAAGAACCTTTAAAATTGATTTCTCTTTTCTTTCAAGAATGATATCAAATTCTTCGGTTTGAAATATCAAAAATAACATTTCAAATCGATGAATTTGAGATCATTCTTGAAAAAAGAGAAAATCAAGCTTACAAGTTCTTTAAAAGGAATATTAAAACCGAATTGGACTTTCAAAATCGAGTGGGCTTTCAAATTTAGAAGAAAAAAATTGATTTGGGATGAACAACATATTCAAATTACCAAGTCAATGCAAATTTAAAGATTTTTTCAAAAAATTAAAAACTTAATCAATCATATCCAAAATTCAATATTTAATTAATAATTTTTGAAAAAAAAATTAATGTTTAAATTGACATTTTTACCTTTCTAAATCTCGAATTCTCTATTATATAGGGTTATAACAATTTCAAATCGATTTCTGCTAAAGAAAATTGCATACTAAATATTCAAATATTTCATACAAACTCTTCTATGTTTTATCGTTTATACTAAAGAAAATAGTAAATTAAATCTTCGTCAAATTATATTTAAGGAATTTTTTTCACTGTCTTTCAATAACTTAATTATTCTTCAACTATATCTCATGAAATTTGTTAGCCTATTGATTTCATGGAAGGGACAAAACAAAAGGGACATAACAAAACAAATCAAGAAAGCTCCTTCTGACATGAATTCAGAATTCAGATTTCATAAAACAGAACTTTCATAGATTAAGACTTAATTCTTAAACTCTAGATCTTATGTGGTTAAAAGTGTTGTATTATGATAAAATATCGATTTAACATAGAACTTATCAAAAATATTAAATTAAATACTAAATTTTGATAATAATTTATTAAACAACAAAATTTTCGTTCACTGCAAATTAAACCTTCAATTTATAGTTTATTAAAGCCTTGTTTTTTTGGCAGTCGCTGAATCAGTGACTAAAATTTTTTTTTTCAACTTTTTTTTCCTCAATACCTTTTAAAATATAAAAATAACAAAAATATATAAAATAAACTAAAAATATATATATATTTACCAATATTTAAAAATAAATACATAAAATATATGTAAATAGCAAAAATATATAAAATAGAATAAAATATTTTACAAAAGTAAAATAAAAATTTGAAATTAATAATAATCATGCTAAAAATTTGTAGCTACCTATAAATTTATATAAATATTCATATATAATTTACATATATAAACTAATAAATAAATAAAATTATAGAGTTAAAAAAATATAAAATAAGAAATGAAAAAAAAAAATATATATATATATATATATATATTTGGTTATTAACAATAAAATTTAATATATAATATAATTTTTTGTTGTTAATTTTTAAATTTATTCTATTTATTATATTTTTAGTTTTTAAAAATTTAATATATGATATAATTTTTTGTTTTATATTTTTTTACTTTATTCTAATTTAAAAATATTAATAACATAATAATTGTATATCTTATAAACAAATTATATACTAATAGATAATAAATTATTATATTGTATATATGAATGTATAATATTAATAAAATCTTATATAAATAAAATATTAAGTATAACAAAAATGTTAAATAGTATATTTTTATATTAAAAAATTAAAATATTATATTTTCACATTATTTTAAATTTTAACTAATATTTTATATTTTTGCTAAGTTTCATTACTACAATTTTTAACAAATTATTATTTAAATTTTTTTTATTTTGATATACAATTACATATTAATTTTTATTATAAACTATATAAAACTAAAAATTAAAAATTATTATAAAATAATTGTTAGTCGCTAGCGACTATAAAAAGAACAACATAGCGATTAGTCGATGGTCGCTAGCGACTGCAAAAAGATTAACACATCGACCACTAAAAAACATAAAACTGAGATAGTGATCGCTGTCGCTGATCGGTTGTCGTTGTCGCTGTCGCCAACGACCACGAAAAGAACAAGGCCTAAGCCAATTAAATTCGATGGAATTTTTAAATCAAAATTATTTATGAAATGGAAAGTCAAATTAATTTTGAAATTTCTATTCAATTTTTATTTTTCTTATAAAAAATGTTAAATTTAATTTTCTTTTTTCATTCAAAAGCCCAAATTCATTAGTTTGAAGTAATTGGTTTGACAAATTCGTTGTACTTTGTTTGTCAATTGAATGAAGATGAAGCAAGTAATGGGACCGGATACAGACGTAAGCAGTCAGTGAAAAAGAGACCAGCTTTCATAGTTCCTCGTAAACCGGGCTGTTTTTCTCGGTTACTGTTTTGCTTCGTTTCCGCTGACACCGACATGTCCGGTTCCCAGGTAACTTTACTCTCCACCGTCCGATTTCATGAAGAATGAACGATCCAGATCTTTTTATTCCTTTTTCATCTCTTTGGTTTGTTGTGACGTGTTCTTTGGTGTTTCTCCTTACCTTCTCAGACGTACCCGAAATAACCAAACTCAATTAGTATAATTTTAACCAAATACGTAAATGGTCAATCGGTGATTTTCGCTTAACCGGTTGACTAATCGTTGAAGTTTATAAAGTTTCTTATATTATTTTCTTGTACCTATATTGCATGGAATTGTAAACACACGTTATCAACTTTTAATTTCATTAATAAAATTAAGAGAACTATTAAGTCATTCGTCTCATACAACAAACTAGAGAATATTCTTTGTTAATTCAACGATTGAGAAAATAAATTAAGAGAAAAACAACCAAACAAACTTCTTCAGATTATTCTTCAGATATACAAAAATATATACACACATGTATATACATATGTTACAAGATCTGCAAATTTAGTTTTTGGCGACTTGACAGAGATTTTAAATAAGATGAGGATTGCTGTTGGCCTCGGAAATGACTGTAATTAAATATGTATGCAAAAAAACCATTTAAAACAAAAGAATAATTGAATTAAATCATGGAAATGGTTTAAACTTTGAATGTACCAACTCAGAGTATGTCGGATTTTATCACAATATGGATTATACACTATGAAAATCTATTTTAGGAAACAATACACACACCAAATAAAGACAATAACCAAAATTAATCAAAAACAATTAGACAAAAATTACTAAATCAATGTAAGAAAATGCAAAAGTAAAATCTAGGGTTTAGATCTTTTGTTATCTCTATAAATAGAAGAAACTACTTTGATTTCTTTGCCTTGTCTCTTCTTCTCCTTCTTACATAAACTTCATCATCACATGGTTTCTTTATCTTCTTCATCTAAGTGTGTGAAGCTATTTAGGGTTCAGAGAAATGTTGTTTGGCTCGAGGTCATGAAGTGTAATTCAATTTAACCTAAATGATTCTCGGACCAGGCTTCATTCCTCTCAACCTCTTATAGCATTTTCTTCCAATTAATCTTCAATGCTTCATGGTACAGCTTATGAATTTCTGAAGCTTTTTGGTTCATTTTTAAGATCCATTTACTAATCATATTACAGTGTTAATTATTGTATCACCACTGACAAATTCAAGAAATAGCTAGGATTGTGTGTTTCTAGATTATTTAACACTTTTCTCTTCTTTGTTTTCGTTGTTCTTTCTTTTACTTTTAAGGGTTTTGAGCTTTTTATTACGTAGCCGTTATTATTATTACAAACAAAAATAACATTAATATTTAGATGTATGCATGCAATTCTTGTTTTTTTACACTTTTAGACCTATTATATTTTACTGTTTAAGGAAAAAAAACATGATATTCATTCAAATATAACTTTGGGAAACAATTAACAATGGGTTTAAGCAATGGTTGATATCATTTAATACACAAAAAGAGCAATAGTTAGTATAAGTAAGACTGTGATATGAGTTCGGTTTATGTTTTTATCCAATCGAACTAATAATAAATAAAATACAAAGAACAAAAGAAAGCTTTGCACGTAAAAGTCTCGTCAAGTTGAAATGGTTTTACACGTAAATGGCAACAATTTTTTGTTGTTGTGATTTTCGATCTTATTCTTGTTATTAACATAAACAAGTTCAAATTCCTAGAATGTTATTATTCGTTTAATCATAAAGATAAAACATTAATATTATAAGAAAAGAAAATCTAATTCTTAAATGGATATGCAAAATTAAGGTCAAATTAAGAAAGAATTCAAAACACAATCAAATTACAAATAAATAAATAAACTGAAAGTGATTTTAGCGAAGTGATAGAATGTGAATCTGAATTTCTGATCCGAGTTTAACTAGAAAATACCTCGTTTACCCTACATAAGAACATCTTCAATGAAGGGACTTAAATGAGGTTCTTAGTATTTATTAGCATTTAATTAATTCAAAAATAGATTTAAATGTGTAGAATGGTTTCTTATTCAAGATCTTTAAGAATTTTTAAAAACTGGTGACGTGTCAAACCGTTATGGAAGAAAAGTTTTCCATTTGCTCGAAAAAATTTTTTGTGGAGCAGCCGAAGTTCCTCTTGTCTCTTTGTTTAATGTTTCTCCAGATTTTTGGCTTCTAAATTAGAGGCGAGAAACGCTATAATCATCTATTTCCATTTCTTCAGGTGAGTTTTTCTTTGATTATGTATCTTAAACTGAGTTTTGAATCGTTGTTTTCTGATTCTTGTCTCCGATTTTTCTGTCACTCTTATTGGTTATGTGGTTACGAATTTGCACAATCTTATCAATTAGATTTCTTATGATCCTGATTGTCCTATCGAGAATCTTGAGAGCCCTTGTGGCTGTAGTGGCAATCTAAAGGTAGAAACATTATATGCGAGATTTGTCATCAAGTATGTTACTTTTTGTTGTAATGTTTAGGATTATGTTCTTGAATGATTTCGGCATAGTCCATGTTGATAGAAAAACAAAATGTTAGAAGGAATGCATATGGTTTTGAATTTGATGGATGTAGTTAAGTGCAAATGGAGCATTGCACTTGATGAATGAATGATTTAAGATCATGCATTGAACTTTAGTAGGTGAATTGTCGCCTTTAAGGCATTAACTGGTTTAGGTCTGGATAAATAAGGTGCTCATAAGTTTTACATCAAATGCATTAGGTGTATCTGAAAGTTGAACAACGTTCATGCATATATATCACCAAGTCCAGACAATTCTCTCTGTAAATGTTCAAATACAATGTGATAAGGGTTTTTCAATATTTGATGGTCTTTAACTTCTTTTACTTTCCTTATATGGACAGCTATGAGGTTTAAGTCCTGCTGATTATAAGAATCAACACTTGATCCTATGAGGTGTGCGTCCTACTAATTTTGAGAATCAATACTGTGCAAGTAGATGCAGTGCTTAGCAAAGCAAATAGAACACATGCAGATAAAAATCTATACATTGACAACATCAACTATTATCACAAACCTCTCTGCCTAGTTAAATGAGTTGTTACATATGAGGTAATAAGCTAAAACCTCTCCATTTGTTTCTCTATATGATAATATTACATTACAATCGTAATCGTATGTATATCTATTTTGATATAACTATGTTCTTTTGTTTGTCTCTCATTGTTTTGGTACTACAGATATTCAAAATGATCAAAAAAATTTGAGTAGAATTTAATTCGATTGGATACAATCAAGGAAAAAAATCGAAGTGTCATTTAGAATTTTGAAACTTGTTCAAGTTGATTTTGATCTTGAAATCTGTTTCAAGTTAATAATAGATTGCATATAGTTTAATTGATTGTGAAATTTTTGAAGAACATTACAGTAATCATTATTCTGAATATTTATGCATTTGATCTTTGGTAGAGAAACGGCTCCACTTCCTAATACATGCCAATGGTTCTTAGTTGCACTAAACGAGAGCTTACGTAAGAAAATTGTGGAAATCTTGAGAGCTCATACCATTGGATTTCATCATTTTTATGTTGTTTGTAACTTATTAAATTTTACATTAAAAATAAAATTTTAAGAACTTCAAAAAGGTTCCATCATTGGAATCCAAAAAAAATAAAAACTTACACTAGAGTTTTTAACTTTTTTAAAATCAAGTGTTAAAAAATTCTAATGGAATTTCTTATGATTGGAAGTGGTCTAATAGACTTAGGAGAGTTTTACTATGGATTAGTTAAGTAGATTTAATCAAAAATTGTTGAGAAAAAAAAAAACAAAGACTACAAAATCGTTTGTAATTTTTTTATCACAGAACCGATATGGTTTTGTTTACTTATTAAGACAAACCGATTTTATCGTCAAAGAACAATCCGTTATTTTGGTTTAGAGTATAAACCGACGCGTAACTACTTCTTCTTCATTTTTCTTCTTCTGATTTCTGATGGAGCCTGAAAATGTAGAGCGTGATCTTCAATCCCTGAGAAGATTATACAGTCTTCTTCAAACAAATCTAACGAATGAATATATTCCCCAGTCATGTCTGGTGAGTTTTTGTTTTTTCTCAATGAATTAATTCTCATCTTCAAAATCATACTTCTTTGTCTGTAATGGAGTAATTTGATCCTTCAATTCATAGTTGGATACGAACTCTCAATTTCTACTCAAACTTTTGCTTGATTCTGCCGCTCAGGAACTTCTCGTTAGACAATCAAATGTAAGTAACCGTCAATTTTCAATCAAACTCTGTTTTTGCATAGTTTTATTCACGATCTTCCTGTTATTGCAGATACTTGCAGCAGCACAGTTAAGATTGTCTCATAAAGTGGTTTTACAGACTAAGAAACCATTATATGTGGTTGAGTCACAATCAAAATCAAACAACGGTTGTGTAATTGGTAAGACATTGGAGACTAGGAATGGTTCGTTTAAGCGAGGTTTGGTTCAACGTAAGGACAGTTTTGTTGAAGAAGTTGCTGATTCAATTGAACAAATCGAAACACAGCTTTCAGCTTTGCGTTTTTGTTCTAGACGTTTGGATTCTGATGATACAACAAAGTCTTGTAAGTCTCGTAGTTTGGTTGTTCCTGACATTGAAGAACCAAGACAAAGCTTTCAACCTCCTTCCATGTCTGGTTTTAAGAGACATGGAAGGGTTGCCTCGACAATATTACCTAGTCAGAGACCAGTGAATAATGGTGCAGTGGTGAGATTTGAAAGGTATGATGATCCAAGTTTGTCTACTGATGATCAGTTTCGTCGGGTTAAGTCACGACCTCCACCGTTACCGTCTCTTCCTGTGAGATCTGTTGATTTCAGGAAGCCAAGTCAAGGCAACAGAATGGCATACAAGAAGATGATGAAACCAACTTTGTTGGATCAGGAAACTGAAATTTGGGATGAAGATTCGATTGGGACAGAGAGTGTGACAAGTTCTGTTTCTGGAGACGAAGAACTTGTTTCCACTGAGTTAGAATCAGAAGAAAACTCTGAGGAAACAGAGTCAAGCTCTGGCTCAAATTGGGAAACTCAAGGAGAGAGTGTTACTGAGTCTGAATCAGGCTCATCATATCCATCACAGAGTGATGATGATGATGATTCTCAAGTCAGTGCTTCTCCTCCACGTCAAAACAGAGACAAAGGATCATCAATAGGTACTGCGAAAAAGGCATTGGGGAGACTTAAAAGATTCAAGAACAAGCTAGGACAAGTATTTCACCACCACCATCATCACCACCACCATCACCATCACCACCACGAGAAGGAGAAAGGCCGTAAGTCATCAGCTTGGAAGAATTTGCAGAGGACATTCCACAAAAAGAAAGACGAATCACGGAAGAAATCAGAATCTAAAGGTCTGATTACATATAAGCAGAAGCATCGAGGTGGGCAATTTCAAGCGTTAGTGGAAGGATTAATGAGACATAGAAGACAAACAAAGAAACAAAAGCACAAGTTACAGAGCCATGGAAAGAAACCCCATTGGTGGAAAACCTTGAAGAAACGTCAAGGTGGTGTAAAGTTTCCCAATGGAAGACGAGTAAAGCTAGGAAAATAACATTATTTGTTCAAAAACATGAAGAAAACTAGTCTGTAGATTCATTATTCTAGCTAAAGTACTTAAAAACTTGTTTTATCTCTAAGAAACCTAGTTAAGAGACATATACATTAGACTCACTAAGAGACAGATACTTAAGCTCCTCAGGAGCAGTCTCGTCACAGCACATCTTACACTTCATATCTCCCCAACTGTTTCCATAAGTGCAGCGATCACAGAACCAGAACGGACCAGCCACATCGTCGTAAGACTTCACCTGCACATCGACCATACCATTTTCTAATGTCTTGATGAAATGATAAAAGTGATTACCTATGTTACTTGTCGCGATTGGCATTGTAACCCTGAGCATACTACGTTCTTCCCAAGTAGGTTTAAAGGAAAGCAAATCTATTTGCTCGCGTAAGGTGTCTGAGTATTTCTGGAGAGCCACAGTAGCATTTCCTTGCAGGTATCGTAGATACTCCTTCTTCGAGATCTCATACTCTGTGTGGATATGGTCATACACACAACACCATTTCAGGACTCGTCTGCATTGAACAATAAGCATCAATCCTTGTTGTATATTCCTAATGTCTTCCTCTGTCAAGAGACTGGGTATCTTCATGTTTGATCCCATAGATCTTTTTAGATCGTGTTTAGCTTTCGCCAGTGAAATCTCACACACCTCCCAGTTATCCGCACACGAAATCTCTACTTCTGTAGTAACACAGTCTTCTGTAGTAACACTGTCTTCAGAGGATTTTTGATCATTATCGAGGGCTTCATCTTTCGAAGAGTACCTCGAACAGAAAAGAAACCTAAACCAAGGTAACACAAAGTAAGATCAATACTCAAGTAGAGAGATATAAATTCGATTTTATAAGATTTGAGGTAGAACCTGCAGGGACAAGTCAAGAACTTGCGACTTTTTTTGTTCCTCTCATAAAACTCAACAGGACAAAAGCAACGAGGACAAGTCTTTTTGAGGATTTTGGTCCAGGATGTGGATGATGTTTCATCAGATTCCTCTTCTACTTTACTCAAGTCTGTAGACAACCAATCAGAGGCATTGTTGCAGGTCACTGGTCTATGTGACTCAAGCCTGCATCTCCAACAGAAGATATGACCACAGACACACACCACATTTGAACCATAACTCTCCTCCTCATCATCCTTATCTTCACCACCACCATGTGTATCATTGTTCTGCTGATGAAACTCAATGAGGTAACTACAATTAGGAGCAGGACACTGTTTGATCATCAATACCTTGTTCCCTTCAATGAATGATCTCAGAACATAACTCTCGTATAACTCTTGATCAGGTACAGTTAATTTCTCAATCGTGTCTGGTCCAACAGTTGCTCGACAATCTCGACCAGGACAACAGATTGATGTTTGGTTTTCCACAACAGAGTATAAATTATTCTCAAGATACTCTCTCCAATATGTTATGCTAAACTTGTGAGAACAAAACGGAGTGGAGATTTTGAGATCATCATCTTTATCTTCTTTATCAGCATCAAACCCATATGATTCACCACAAGTATCAAAGCGAAACTCGGTAGACGAATCAATCACAACTGGTTTCAAACCTGATTCGTCCAGTAATGTTTCCTTGTTATCACATAAACGCTCTGAAACACGAAGCGAGTCCCATCGGAGATTTATAAGAAGAACAGTCGCATCGGATTTCGATAACCAGAAGATTTCAGAGATTTCATTGATCTGTTTCTTCATCATGTTTATAACCTTATCTCTCGTTAAAACTGAGTACGGTCTCTGTTGATCTAACTCCATTGTTTTCTTAACAAAAAATAAAAAAGACGAATCAATGAATCAAGAAAGATAGAGACAGATATATAAAGAATTAGGGTTATAAAGATTTACAAGTAGCTTGAGCCTCAATCAACAAAAATTAAATGAAGGTGAAGAGAGAAAGTTATCGTCCTACACTCTCTAGAGATTTGTAAAATTCTACGGTTCTAGGGTTTTCCTTCTTTCACTCTCGTTACAGTCCTTTCTAGTTATCGTCGCGTTAAATAATTATTTTCTACTTCAGATTTTCTTTTTAATTAGGAAATTTGGCCCACTGGACTTTAATTCACATTTTAAGTAAAATGTTAAAATGACATTAAAATAAATCTTTAAAATAATAGTTAATGTATGGTTAAAATGGTCTAGATAAAAACTATGACATCTAGAATATATGATTTTTTTATATTACAAATTAAATAAAAATTTTAAATTTTGAGGTAGAAACATGTGATTTATGGATTTAACTGTTAACAAAAATAAATAAATAATAGAGCTAATGAAGAACAAAAAAAATAAAAAGTAAAAGCCTCACAACTTGCAAAGGAATAGAATTCAGGCTTACTTATAACTTGTGTCTCAATTAACAACAAACTTGGCTCTAATGGTAAAAGAGTAAATCGTCTTTTGAGTTCTCTTTTTTTTTTCCTTGATTAAGGTATTGGTTTTTGACAATATATATATTATTCTGATTTATTTCAGGTATTCAATGTCATGATTCTTTATTTAGGGATTTGTTGGAGATTTGATTCTAATGAATTTTATATATCCATGTAAGATTTGAAAATTAATGGAGATTTCTTTAATTTTGAAATCATACAAAGTGATTTTTGCAAATTTTACTCAAAATAACAAATTTTGAGAAAAAATTCCAAGTTTTGGTATTTTAAAGAGAAATCTATATACGAAAATTTATTGAAAAATAAAATGTTTAAACTTAATGTTAAATAAGATGTAATTTTAATCAGAATTTATAAACAATTGAATAGGTATTTTAAGTAGGGTTTACAAAATCATGTAACAATAACATATATTAGAATTTTAAAATAAATGGTTTTTGCAATTTTTTTATAATTTCCCAATAAAACTCTTTTATTTATGTTTCCTCAATTTAATAACAAGAATAATGACAAAATATATAATATGACAAGTAGATGCTATTAACAGTTGTCAAAGACTAATCAAACCTAAAGTAATTAAAAAGAAAAATTTGAAATCAATAATTTAAAATATGTTTTAAGTAATATTTGACTTGAAGCTAAACTTTTTTTTGTTGGTCTTTAAAATAAGTTTTTTTGTGATGTTTGACTTGGTGACATTGAGCATGTGATATACAGAAGGTTCAAGTGACATCAGACAGATGAGAGTGAAGGGTATAAGAGTAATTTACTAAAACCCCAATAAGAAGCCAACGTCGACGGACCCGTGCCCCGCACGTCGTGCGTCACGAGGAAGAGAGTCTCTCTACGAAACGCGCGTTTACTGCTATGAAACGCGCGTTTAAAGCGTTTGCTTAAATCCCGCCTTTTGCTTTTCACCGTCCGTTATATAAAGGCTTACCTCTCTTTCTCTCTCTTTTCTTTTTTTTTTTGTTTTTTCTCTCGCCGGCTCTGAGGAAGAGAAGAAAATGGGAGAAAAGTTTTTAGTGGTTCTCAGAGATTCGTAGGTTTTTTTTTTAATTTTAGCTTGCCGGATCTCCGTCGTATTTTCGTTTCCGATTCTCACCTAGTACGGATTTAAAATTCTACTCATCGTTTAGGATTCGCTTCAGATCTGGAAATTTTTGTCTTGCTTTATTATTTTTCCGATTAGATCGGTTCGCGGTTCTAGATTATCATTGTGAACTGTTTTGTATCATGTTTTTCAGCATTGCGTTCGATTTATCTGTTGGTGTTTCACGAAATTGATTGATCTTGTTTAATTTTGGTGGTTTTTAAAAGAATTATGGCTTGGACTGTTCAATATCGAATTGTGCAGAGTTGAATTGGCATATTTTCTCGAATTTAAGTTTGATGCTTAGCTTTAGAAATACATTTAAGTCCCCAATCGTTTAAGATTTGGTTTGGAGATTGTGATATATCTGGCACGATAAAATTTAAATGAAGAAACTAGGTCACTAGCGTTGTAGAAGCGGAATTGTTGAGCCATATTGAATCTGTGATTGTTCATGGTGTATTTTCCATATCTTGCGTAGTATTAGTTCTAAGGTTATCTCTTCTTAGTTCTTACGAAGATTTCTTTCAGTCTTGTGATTATCTGGCAGGTATTGTGTGGCCTAAAGCTCATAAGTTTATATTAGTGCAAGAAGTTACATAGGAATGACACGTTAGTTTTGCAATGATGGAAGTGGGGTTCTCTCTTATTCAATGGTTGATTAGTTCTGGTGCTGACAATCCATTTCTATTCGGGTGGCTTATCACTGGAACTGTTGGGGTTCTGGCGTTTGTTTACACATTCCTTAGATGGCAGAAAAAAACTTCTTTGAATTGGCTCAAAGCTGCTGCTAGAGAGAAAAAGAAAGTGTGGAAAAGACTGAGAGTTCCACTTTCTCATCACCAATGGACGGACGGTTATGGTTATGGGCCGCAGCCATCCACTTGCTGTGTGTGTCTTTACTCCCTTAGTCCAGATCAAAATGTTCCTAATAAGGCAGCTTTGAGTATTCCCGTCCACAGATGTGTTGTATGCGGTGTAGCAGCTCACTTTTATTGCTCAGGCTCTGCAGCAAAAGACTGCAAATGTGTTGCACAGGCCGGATTAGACCATGTCCAACATCACTGGTCCGAGCGATGGGTTAACATGGATGATAATGCTGACATGAATGCGTTTTGCTTCTTTTGTGATGAACCGTGCGATATTCCTTTCATGGAAGCTTCTCCAATGTGGCATTGTCTTTGGTGCCAACGCCTTATACATGTAAAGTGTCACATGATTATGTCCAAGGAATCTGGTGACGCTTGTGATCTCGGCGCTCTCAGAAGGGTAATCCTCTCTCCAGTACATGTAAAAGTCAATGAAGCAAATGGTGTAGATGGAGTACTGAGTACTATTAAAAATGAGTTAGTATCTATTAGAGGGCAGGTGAGAAGAAAGCGCCATAGAGGGAAAAATGGAAATGGTCAATCTGCAAGTGTTAAGCTACTGGAGGATTCAGCCAGTAATCCAGTGAAAGCTGTAGTTAATGGGCTTGTAGTGAAGAAACTACGCAGAGATAGGAGCACAGACTGCTTAAAGGTGGTCTCAGACATGCCTAATGCTAAGGGATCGCAAAATGGTATGGACGGGCACAGACAAAATAAAAGTGCGGCTTATAATCTTATGAAGAAGTTTTCCTTGATCGATTTACCCCCAGATGCAAGACCGCTTTTAGTTTTTATTAATGCCAAAAGCGGTGGTCAACTAGGTTCTTTTCTACATAGGAGACTTAACATGCTATTGAATCCAGTACAGGTAGCAAATGAGCTTCGATTTTTAGAAATTCACTGTAAATATTGTACAAAGTATTTCAGTAGCAAGTGATGACTTAAAAAAGGCTTATGATACCTCCAGTTTTATCTTCTTCTGTATTAAATGACATTGGAAGTTTTTTTTTGCTTTTAAGATTGGGTCTATTGGGTATAATATTACTAAGTGATAATTACTTTGGTGAATTACAGGTCTTTGAACTTGGCTCTTGTCAAGGGCCAGATGCTGGTTTAGACCTATTTAGCAAAGCGAAGTACTTACGTGTTTTGGTGTGTGGGGGAGATGGAACAGTTGGTTGGGTGCTTGATGCCATTGAGAAGCGAAATTTTGAATCACCTCCACCTGTTGCTATTCTTCCTTTAGGCACAGGAAACGATTTATCTAGAGTTTTGAAGTGGGGAAGAGGTATTTCAGTAGTTGATGGACAAGGAAGTCTAAGAACGTTTTTGCAAGACATAGATCATGCTGCAGTTACAATGTTGGATCGTTGGAGTGTTAAAATTATCGAAGAGAATATAAAAAAAAGTTCTGGAAAAGAAGGCCACAAATATATGATGAATTACTTAGGTACATTAATTAAGCATTATGTTTTTATTTCTGTAATGGATCATGAACAATAGCTGACATCTTCTTTGTTTAGGTATTGGCTGCGATGCTAAAGTTGCATATGAATTTCATATTATGCGCCAAGAAAACCCTAAGAAGTTTTGTAGTCAGGTACTGTTGTTGTTGTGGTTCTTACCTTGATCATATATGATATAATTTATTGAGCACCAGAATGTGAATAATGCTTTGTGTCATTGTCTTTTGTGGTTTATAGGAATTGTGGCTTAGCCCGATAAGAAACCTAGTTCAATAAAAGATATGACTGATATAATTATCATGTTGATTATGCAGTTTGTAAATAAATTACGATATGCTAAAGAAGGTGCAAGAGAAATCATGGATCGAGCATGTGCCGATTTACCATGGCAAGTTTGGCTTGAAGTTGATGGAAAAGACATTGAAATTCCCAAGGTATCACATTAAAATGAAATTAGTCCTTCACTTCCCCACTCCTGGGGTTTCCATGATTTATCTGTATCACTTTCCTTGGTGCTATGCCTTTCTGTTCTTTGCTAATTTGGAAACCCCAACTACTAATAAATCATGAACTTAGGTAAAAATTGAACATGAGAGACGGCACATAGTTAGTTGATAAAAACCATAGCTGACAACTACTTATAGTTTACAACTGAAGAATGCTTTGATTTTCTGGGAATTGAGAGATATTTATATTACCAAAAGATGCTAACTTTATTCTTGTTCCCCATAGAAACTAATGTCCCTGATTTTTTTACTCTCAGGATTCAGAGGGTCTAATAGTACTGAACATTGGAAGCTATATGGGTGGAGTAGATCTATGGCAAAATGATTATGAACACGATGATAATTTTAGCATTCAATCTATGCATGACAAGATGCTAGAGGTGGTATGTATCCGTGGAGCTTGGCACCTTGGCAAATTACAGGTCTAGTCACATCTCAAAATTGTCCTTACTCTTGTTTCTGATACTTACATTTTTTAACCTGCTGACATTTTACCCGAATTCTCAATTCAATTTTAGGCTAAAAGATGTATTTGAATTGATTCAATAGAATTTTAACGTGCAAGCGATACTCATCTACAGGTGGGTCTTTCTCAAGCTACGAGGCTAGCACAAGGAAAGGTAATAAGATTACATGTTTCTAGTCCTTTCCCTGTTCAAATAGATGGAGAACCGTTTATTCAACAACCTGGCTGCTTGGAAATAACTCACCATGGACAGGTATATCATTTCACACTCATTAATTTACATGGAAAACCTGAATACAAATTGCACATTAAACTGCAAGCATACACCTTCAGAAACTCGTATCATTTGCATAATTATACAAAAAAGATTTGCTTGTTTGACAACTTTTACCCCAAATTCGAATAAACACTTAGCTATGAATGGATCATTAGTTTTTGGTTTTCTGTTTTTAGTTTTTGGTTTCTAGATTTTAGTTTTTAGATTTTAAATTTTAGTTTTAGTTTTTAGATTTTAGTTTTCAAATCTAAAATCCAAAAAATTTGGTTTTTGGTTTTTGAAAAAAATAAAATTAGTTTCTTAAAAACTAGTTTTTGAAGTTTATAAAAAAACAAAATAAAAATAAAAAACTTGATTGGCTAAAACTAGTTTCTTTATAAAAACTGATTTTCTAGAAACTGTTTTTCAAAAAATCATGATCGGCTAAAACTAGTTTTTGGCAAAAACAAAAACCAAAAACAGCTTCCAGTCAACACTTAATTCTAATGCAAATCTCTTTTGCATATGTGAAGTTGCAAGTAGTGTCATTGTGCCATAAATAAGAGAGACACTGAATGTGTTTTTGTGAACAGGTGTTTATGCTAAGAAGAGCATCAGATGAACCTAGAGGACATGTAGCAGCAATAGTGAATGAGGTGTTACTAGATGCAGAATGCAAAGGAGTCATAAATGCATCTCAAAAGAAAGTTCTTCTACACGAAATGGCTCTCCATCTTTCCTAGCAAAAAAAAAAACAATGTCTCAATTCATCCTCACCAAGTTTTGCTAACTAAAAGAGTCAACTTACCAACTAAAAAGCCACTCCCGGGTACGAGATTTTTTGGTCCTTTTTTACCTTATTTTTGTTTCTGTGAAAAGTCTGATATGTATAGTGTTGTGTCCATACGAAAAGCCACCAAAATTGGTGTCGAAATGTGTTAACAACTAGAGAAGAAAACATTGATTATATACAAAACATACAGTGATCGTTTTTAGGTTTACAAAAAGCCACCAAGGAAGAGAAAGGAAGGCTTGTTTTTATCACTCTCTCAATATTAATGTTCAATCAAGTACATATTTAATTGTCGTACTTCATTGTTATTTCCTTACATATTGAGCTTATCCTTTTGTATTGTTCGCATAATTTGGTAACGCACTAAGATATTATCATACTGCTCTTACAAATATATGTTTATAATACGGATTTGGTGGATGGTTTAATGCTTATACGGTTGCATTGCACTTAGCGGTTAATATATTAAACAGCTCCTTGCGACCCCTAAAAAGAAAGATAATATCTAAACAAATAAAACGAATAATTTCAACTTTTATGTCTGAAAAATTATAGCCAAAAAGGAAAGTGTGTTTCTGACCAATGTTGCTAAGTGTCATTGCTGTTTTTCTCACCCCAATTCAAAGTTTGGAGGATTTGGTTATACATCCTTAAAATCGATTTAAATATTATAAAAAAGAAAAAATCATGTCATTTGATTTTATTGCATGTTTGACAAAAAATGAAAAGATTTTATTGCATATTAATTGATATATTCCTTATTTTAAATTTGGAAGTTACAAAACATTTTCTCAAATTGTTAAATATTTATTATGTTGATTTTTTTTTATAAAATCGTTTTATTCTACGTAATATTATTCAAAACTAGAATTAACGAACACAAAAATTAACGAGAAACATTAAATTTTAGAAAAAAATATTTTTTTTTAGTTTTGAAGATTATATTTTCATATGGACTGTCCTATTCAACAAAATGATAAAGGAAATAAAATATATATTTGAATTCTAAAATTATGATAATTATTCCAATTATTTGAAGAAAAAGAAAAGAAAATTAGTAATATCTTCTACATGAAGTCAAGATTTTTTCTTCCAAAATCACATAAATAATCACAAATTCAAATAATATTTCAATCCGAAATTTTTATGTCATTTATTACTTATCATTATCTTTTTGGTTTGTTTTCTTATAAGAAATCTGGACAGTGTTTTTTCTTTTCGTCTTAAAAAAGAAAAAAACATTTGATAGTGAAAATAAAAAAAGCAAAAAGAAAGAATCTGAAACCACTCAGCTCTCCATAGCATGTGAAAGGTTGGTGTAGTGGCACGAACTCTTTCGAATCTGAATTGCTTAATTTCAGAGACGAACATTTTCCCGAAAGTTCTCGATACCTAATTCTCAGAGTTCGAAGAAACGTTTAGTGATTGGATCTTCATAATGCTCTAAATTGCTCGCTGCCAATCTCAAATCCAGATTTTGCGGAGGTTTGCTCACTCAAAAACCCTATAGATTCGTTTTCATTTGTTCTATGTTGCTGAAAGATTCGTTTGCTTTTTTTCCAAAGTTTATAATGCTCAAATCTGCTAAAGTTCGCACATGTCTGATCTCTCAATTTGCAGATCGTTTTAATTTTTTTTGTCTGTATTTCAGTGTATGTGACTCATGAACCTATAAGAGAACGAAATCTGCTGTTTTTTTTCCTTTTTTTAATGAGTTCATGTTCAATTACTGGTGGGAGTTTGGTAGAGAGCTGATTTAGTGGCTGCTTAATCTATTTCTGTTAACGAATCGGAGCTAAGTCTGCTTTAATCTGCTTCTGATTAAAAAATTTGGAGTGAAGGCTGCGTTAATCTGCTTCTGTTAAAAAATTGAACTGATGGCTGCTTAATTTGCTTCTGGTTAGAAAATTGGAGTAATGGTTGCTTTAATGTGCTTCTATGTATATATTTTATACACTTGTTAGTGGTTTCTTGTGTTTGGATTTGTTGTAATATTTCCTGCTTAGTTACTACCTGAAGCATGGAATTTATTGCTTTCAGACATCATTTTGTCATATCTTTTGGTCACTTTCTATTGTTTTGTATGATCTCAGCATGTTTGACTCTTCTGACACTGAAAGGTTGGGTAGATTTGTGAATCAAAATTGATTATAAATGATACATTCTTCTCACATTCCTATAGTTAACTTATACACTTCATTATCTAGAATTTAGCTTCTTCATCGTCATTAGTTTATGTATTGTCCCTTTTACATGTAAGCTTGGTACTGTTTATATATATTGCTTGTTTATAGTGATATGTTCCGTATGCTTGTTCCTACTTTCATGGCTTTCATTTTGTTAGAATCTGAAGTTTTATGTTAATGACATCTTTTTAATGTTTTCGCTGCAGGAGTTCGTTTGAGATAATGCAAAAAGACCGTCTCTGTTGTCCTTGACTTATAGATTGCTTCTCTGTCAACGTGATTCTTGAGGATAGTACTAGACAAAGTGATGTGTTTTGTAGTATTGGACCTTGAGTTGTCTTGTCTGAATGGGAAGATCTATTTGATGTCTATTAAGTTGAAAGGATAATTTTATCTAGTGAACTTTTTTTTTGTCTTGTGAAGAAACAGAAATTTTTCTTTTTCGGGTTTGATGGGTAAAGAGAATCAGTTGGAGACAACAAATTGTGGAGTCAATGATCACGATTGTCCACCCGTCAAGAACGAAGAACAAGCAGTTGAGGCGCGTTACAGTACAGACAGTAACTCTGGTTTGCCAATTTGTCGTGTATGCCATTCTGCAGAATCTGACAAGCGAGGTGATGCTGCCTTAGGGTTTTTGGGGATTACTCCTCCGGTTCCAGAAGCTCGAAAAAGCAATGCAGACGAAACCACTGATGATGTCAGCAAAGGCACAGAGACTGAGCTGAAGAATTCTGTCGTCAAAAGTAATGAGATGGAATCTGGCTTCATCGAAGTAGGGGGAGTTTTCATTTGTACAAATGATATAGAAATGGGAATCCTGCAACATCAGGATGCATTGCTTGAGCTTGGATGTTCGTGCAAAAACGAGCTTGCTTTGGTACACTATGCTTGCGCACTCAAATGGTTTCTCAACCATGGATCCACCGTGTGTGAAATTTGTGGACATTCTGCAGAAAATATAAAGACTGCGGATTTCAACAAAGTGGTCATTGCCTTAAGAGATTACACGGCACTAAGAGAAAGAACTCCTGATGGGGGAGATCCAAACCCTGTGGAGAATACAGATTCAACCATAGATTCAGATGAAGTTGCTGCCATTCGAAGGCAACGACTTGGAGAGATATCGTCATGGTTTGGTCCTCATTTCTTGAACAACAACAACAATAATTCTGTTGCGGCTTCCCAGGTTATGCCTGAACAACCTTTAGGTGTTGTAAACTTTGACATCTTACCTATGGAAAGCCGTGCAACTAAATGGGCTGTGGAAGGTACCGGGATCCTACTTGCTACTGGTTTACTCACTGTTACTTTGGTCTGGCTCATTGCCCCTCGTGTTGGAAAGGTATGGCATTAATAAAACTTCGTATTTTAAGCCTTTTTGAGAGACATATGAGCAGCGGTAATTGGTTTAACGGTTGGTTTCAACTCCACAGAGAACTGCAAGGAGTGGACTTCACATCCTTCTTGGTGGTCTATGTGCTTTAACTATTGTCATCTTCTTCAGATTTGTAAGTAAATCTCTTACAGTACTCTCATTCTCACCAATACGTAGTTCCAACTATTACTAATCCAAAAACACACAATACTTGAAATTCAGGTTGTGCTGACTAGAATCAGGTATGGTCCTGCACGCTACTGGGCAATCTTATTCATCTTCTGGTTTCTTGTGTTTGGTATTTGGGCTTCTCGTTCGAATGCTTCTCACAATAGCCCTTGAATCAATCATTATCACTCTCTTTCTCTCTCGCTCTGCTTTTTCTCTCCATAAGTCTGTATTTTTGTAGAGAAAAATGTACATTGCTTCATCAAAGAAAAGTATAACCTCATGCTTCATTGAATATATATGATTCATAAAATGGTCACTAATACAATTCTTCTATATCTAAAACTTTAGACAATTCAACATTACAAGACAGAATTCACTACAAAAATCGAAACTTGCAAGACTTTGAATCCGTTAAGTTAGTTAATGTTCCTGTGAATTATCAACAACAAACGATTCCGTCATTCTGTGACCCGATTAGGTTTCCGGGTCAGGATCCGACACTGTACGGTGGTCGGATACTCTGAAAAGCTTCAAATTTTAAGCTATTCTTTCCGATTTTACCCTTGATGACCAAAGTTCATCCAATTCAAAAAGGGTTTTTGCTCCGGCGGGTCATGAAACGCGAGATCGGACTGGTACGCAAACGGAGGGATAAAAGAGTCATTTTGCAACAACTCAATTGAACCACCAAACATGGATTTGTCATCAAACGCATCCAAAGCTTCTTCAAGATCAATCCATTTAGGCTCACTCTGAACCTCCCAGTGATCGGAACACGTGACTTCCGGTGAAATCACGTGACTTGAACATCTCGAGTCCGATGTAGTCATCATCGTCGTCTGTTTTTCATCAGCTGGATAATACTTCTCCATTGTTCCTTTCTTATTATAAATCCGACATAAAACCCAATCATCAAGCTGCAAAATTTCAACAACAAAAAAAAAAATTCAATTAATCATCACATAAATAAAAAAATTGAGACTCATTTACCAAAAAGTTAAAAAATTTCTTACTCGCAAGTTGTTCTTTTTGTTCGAAGAAGCGGATCGATCAACATTAGCTAAACGATATTCATGCATAATCCAATTCGTTTTGATCCCCTTTGGAGCTTTTCCGGCGTAAAAAACAAGAGCTTTCTTAATCCCTAATGTCTTCGGTTTACCAATCGGTTTATCAGCACCAGTCGCTTTCCAATAACCGGTTCCAGCTGCCCGGTTTGGTCGTGAACCGTTTGGATATTTCCGGTCTCGATGTGAGAAAAAATACCATTCTTTTTCACCGTACAAAGCCATATCTGAAACAAAATTCGAATTTTGAGATCAAATCACTTCAAAAACAGAAACATATCTAATGGAATTGAGAGCTTACCTGGAAGTTCCCATGGATTGAATTTATACAAATCAATTTCTGCGATAACCGGAACCGAAATCGGTTCCGATGCACATCTCCGACAAAGATAAAACTTAACAAGCTCTTCATCCGTTGGATGAAATCGGAATCCCGCCGGTAAATTCAACTCCGCCTTCATTGTGAGAAAAGTCTTTCCTTTTATGGATAAGATTCGATTTTTTTTTTTTTTTTTTAAACTTTGATCAGATCTTTTCGTGGTTTATCTCAAACATTGAAATCGAGGAGAAAAGAGTAAGTCCATGGAGCTTTTATAGAGAGAAGAAGAGATTCATTAATCAGACGTGGGTAATTTTCGGACACGTGTGACAAAAAACAAACCGTTTTTAGTATTTTTCAACGTTGAGTCGTTGACCAGCGCAGCCATTAAAGTTACACGTGGCGTTTAATTACTGGATGATCGACATACAGAGTATGTGATGTCATTGCTTCCGTCACTCGTAAGAACCTTTGTGGCTGTAATCTTCTACTTCTCGGTGTAGCTTGTGCAAGTTGTTTTGTGGGCCGGATTATATATGCTTTGTTGGTCATGACTTGTGAGTGGAATGCGTTGAGTACTACTGTGAGCTTCTCCGCACCAGATTATTTCTCAGTTCATGTAATTGCTCACGTCATCTGAAATAGATGACGTCATCTCAGTCTCACGTCGGCTTATGTAAAAGCGATATCCACAGTTTTTCGGACCAAAATTTCCATTTAAACGAGAGTTAATATCAAAGAAAATGTTTTATAATTGGTTAAAGATTTTTTTTTGTTAAAGGCAAATTATGTTGGATCACAACTCGCTTTGCCTAATAGCTAAATTCCTACATAATGTAAGCGAGGGAATCGATCCCTGGTTATGTAAATGAGCTGTCTTATGTGGATTTATCGTCTGCCACTAGGCTAATAACCATTTACATTGGTTAAAGATTTATAAATAAATAAAAATAAGTCAATGTAGTAAATAAAAATGTTTACAAAAATCATTTAATATTATCAGCATCTCTGCTAATCTTCATGTGCGTTTCTCGGATTTTGTAAAGTTGGAACTTAGAAGTAGTATAAAGATAGTATTAATGAATATTAACAAAAATCCAAAAGAGAGATATTTATTCTTGAACTAGAAAAGGGTTAATGGGCCAGATTGTAAGCCCACATATACCTTAAGTATCACTTAAAGGCCCATATTATCTTTACGTGAAGGCTCTGTTGAGTCCAAGTCTTGTCTTCCAAGTGCTAATATTATTGTCGTATACGCTAAACCTCAAACAATCACGCCTCTGTTTTCAACCTTTTCTTTTTATCAATAACTTTTCCTTGTTATAACTTACAAGATTAATCTTACTTTTTATTTTCTGTTCAACAATAAGATCTCATACATTATTAAAACTTTCTCAACATCTACTAGAAAAACATATTAATGATCTCGAATTCTACTATTAAAAAACATCCACTTTTGATAACTATTTAAGTTTCGGGTCAGATTTTCGAGTCAAGTCGGGTCTTCTAGATTTGGTATATTTGAATTTGGAAGTCGGGTCACAATTCTTTTTTTCTCATTTGAATGATATTAGAAGGACCATAAAAGACCAACTAGTGAAATGTAGAAAATTATAGCATTCTTACAAAAATAAATGGTCACAAGCCCAAAAAAAACCGCAAAATATAATGCTGAAACTATGAATTACAATGCGCTTCTATTGCATCTCGTAGCCAAGAAGGGTCTTCTCGTGCAACATATAAGTTAAACAAACCATGTCTGGTCACATTTGCTGCAATAAGCCGAGCTACCATATTGGTCTTAGCATTGATAGTATTGGTAGTAGAGAACACACATTCCTTAATTGTTTTCTCTAGGAAAACGTTCTCAAAACAGATTTCAATCTCATCAACATGAAGATCCAGAGCACTTTACAATGCCCATAAAAATTCTGTTATCAACTTGTTCAGATCCTAATTTAAAACTGAACATTACCCAAATACTTAAATACCTGAAAAATCTTAAGAATATCGAAAAAATACCAGGAAATTACATTTAAATACCTACTTATTTTAAAATATTTTAAAATATCTAAACATATCTAAAAATACTATATGATCGGATCGTTGGGTATCCGTTCGATTCTCGATTCAAATTCAATTCTTCGAATCCTAAATTTTTGGACCATTGAATATTTAAATTTCGGATTCTGGATTTGGGTTTTTGTTTTTGGGTCATGTCCAAGTTTGGTATTTGGATCCCGTTATTTGGACCACTCCTTGTAGTCCTCTCTAGCTTGAATGATTAAATTTCGGGGATCAGAGGCCTTGTTAGAAAAGCAATGTTCGTTTCTTGCCTTCCAAAGGGTCCAGATTATCCATGGATAAGTCCTAATATCATCATTTGCATGTCTTCACCAAAATAAGTAATCCAAATTTACCCAGATGGATTCTGTTGGGAAATGCATAGGCGCCGACGAGATTTCTGATAGTGCCCACGTTTGGAGTGCTTGAGGGCACTCAAAGAGAGTATGATTTACAGTTTCATTTTCAGATCCACAACGTGTACATCATGTATCACATTGAAGACCCCTAGTAGACAAATTATGTTTAACGACCACACACCCCTTAATGACTTGTCATATGAAATGTTTTATTTTAGATAGGCAATTCAAATTCCACATTTGCATAAGTAAATTCTGAAAATCTGGACCTAAGATTCGGTTAATTATAAGAGTATGATTTTATTCGACTCGATACCCCGATTTAACAGAATATCTCCCCGTTCTATTGTGATTCCAACCCCAATAGTCTGGTTTATGTATATGTGGAATTGGAATGCCCAGTATCAAAATATTGTTTTATCAAGACTTCTTTCCATGAATGTGTACTGTGATCAATAAACTGATCCACAGTCATATCAGGAAATAAAGGTAAGCATAACTCCTTAGCCGGACGAGGTACAATATCTGGAATCCAGGGATCCTTCCAGATCCTAATGGCCTTACCGTCTCCAATTCTCTTGACAAGTCCTTTGGAAAGTAAAGGTCTGGCTGAGATCAAACTCCTTCATCCATATGATGGGGATGCAACCGATTTCGCCGATATAGGACAGTCGTTATGATAATATCTACCTTTCATCATTCTTGCCAATAGGGAATCAAGTACTTCGATTAACCTCCAAAGTTGTTTAGCCAACAGTGCAGAGTTAAAATTTTCTAATGTACGAAAACCTAGACCACCAAAATCCTTCTGATTTTGGTAAGCAAAGTTTTTGCCATTTTTCCAATGGATACCTTTGGAGGAATGGTTAGTTGACCACCAAAATTGGCTATTGCTGAATTCAACTTATTAACCACACCTTTTGGTAGTATATAGCAAGACATTACATATGTGGGCAGGGCCGTAAGGACCGATTTGATCAAAATTTCCTTCCCCGCTTTGGAGAGGAATTTTGAAGACCAACTATTCACTCTTTCTTGGAGTTTCTCATTTACAAATGCAAAAACTTCCGTTTTTGCACCGCTCATGTCCTCTGGGATACCTAAGTAGGATCCCATACCCCCTATTTTAGAAATCCCTAAAATCTGGTGTAATTCTATTTTATGTGTTTCCGGTACAGCATGACCAAACTGTATGGAAGATTTGGCAAAATGGATCTGTTGACCTGACACCATCTCGTACTCTTTTAGTATTCGAAGTATAGTCGAGGCTTCAACAGTTGTAGACTTACAAAAGAAAAGAGTGTCATCCGCAAAGAGAATGTGAGACACCCTTGGGCTAGCCCGGGCAATTGAAATACCTCTTAGTTGTCCCCGAGCTTCCGCTTACCGCAGTTTGGAGATAAGAACCTTCGTACAAAGGAGGAATATATAAGGTGATAAAGGATCTCCCTGTCGAAGACCTCTATGTGGCAGAACCCTACCCTTAGGGGTGCCATTTAAGAGAATGGCATATTCCAGACTCGTAATACAATACATTATACAACATATCCATTGCTCAGAAAAACCCAATTTTCTTAACAAAGCTTCAATAAAGTCTCATTCGACCCGATCATAGGCTTTGCTCATATCAGTTTTGATAGCCATAAATTGACCTTTAACAACCTTATTTGTACGAAGGCTATGGAACAACTATTGTGCAATTAAGATATTATCAGATATAAGACGTTCGGTCATAAATGCTGACTGCATCTCACTTATTAATTTTGGTAATAATTTATTAAGTCGTAAACTCAATACCTTAAAAATTATCTTATAACCCACATTGCATAGACTAATGGGCCTAAAATCTGCCATTTTGGTTGGACGAGATAACTTCGGGATTAGACAGATATTTGTCTTATTTAAACCTTTCTCAAACTTACCTTGACACAAAAAATTATTAACTAGGGTAACTAGATCATCCTTAATTGTCTGCCAAGCCGTCTGGAAGAATATAGCTGTCATTCTGTCAAGCCCTGGAGATTTGCCAGGGTCCATCGCAACTCCGGTTATCTGCATCGGTAATTTTGGTGTCCAGAGTATCAAGAGGAAACCTAATTGTACCATTGCTGGAGAAAAGTTCTCTGAAATAACTCGATGCTTTGAGTTGAATATTTGCATCCTTTGTTAGCCATATGTCATCCTTGTCTAATAACCCAACTATTAGATTCTTTGCTCGACGTTGTTTAGTCGTAGCATAGAAGAAACGAGTATTTTCATCTCCTTCTTGGAGCCATCGAATCCGACTCTTTTATTTCCTGTATATATCTTCCTCGGTGTAAGCCTGGTGAAGCCTCGCATTTGCTTCTTGTAAGACTACACTGTCAATAATATTACTACTCTTGCAATCCTCTAATGCCTTCTTTAGTTCCTAGATTTTGTTATTTTCAGAAGAAACAAATTTTCTCCGCCAATGAGAAATTTCCTTACGGCAAGAATTTACTTTCCCCAGAAAAGATATTTTGCGACAAAAGGGTAGTTCCTTTCCAACTTTTCGCAATTATATCATTAAATTCGGGCTTATGGATTGGACGGTGGTCTGACCCAATCATTTCTAAATATTCCAATTCAGATCGAGGCAACAGGTCGTGCCACTCGCCATTTCCATAAGCTTTGTCTAGGACACATCGTATTATACCATTATTCTGAATTCTTCGCCAGGACCACGAGTTTCCTATTTGGGGAAACCCAATGAGATTACAGTCTCGTAACATTTGATTGAAATGCACGAAAGAATTGAGGTTTTATTACTAATTCCCTGACAGTTCCAACATAATGTATTACAAGCCATTCAGGGACATACTCAATTTATGGAGCTATCATGTTGCCCCGATAGACTACCTTTCAATGATTGCTTTAACTGGTCCACATACAAACCAACGGAAAAGAACACATTTGTCCATATACTAAAATTGTCCACATATACGGTTATACACATAAAATTCTTACTTTGACCTATAATGTTGCTTATATTAACCCATATGTCGGCCCCTAAACTATACAATTTATTTTAAAGAAGTAAAATATCTTTTTGATTAAAATGCAACATAGATCTCAACCTGACACCCGCAACTCTACTGTAATGTCCCAGATAGATCCACTTTACTGTGTCCCTCTTGTGGGTCTTAGTTCATATAGACTCATAAAAACAGATCATAGAAATTCTGGTCCAACAAGTAAAAAGAAACGGAAATTCCTTTATTATTGGGCTCAGTATTGATAAGGCCCAAAACTTAAAATTTTTAGGTTTGAAAAACCCAAACAACTTAAACCACAAACAAAATTCCAATCGAAAAACAAAACACAAGTCAAGAGATTCAATTACTTGACAAAGCAAGCATTTTGTTTGACACAACATATTACTGCTTCATTTGGTCATCATTTGATTCCAATGAGATTGAGCTCGTCATCTTACTATCGCGACTGAGATTACAAGGGGACATGGCAGCTAGTGCTAACATCTTCTTGCACTTTACCCCCTTAAGTGGAGTTGAAGGCCTCAAATTCACTTTATTCCTACCAGCAGGCGGTTTCTGAAAACGACCTTCTTTGCATTTCTGCATACGATGTGCCAACTCCTCATGTATTTTTACCATTTCTTCCCTAGGTAGTTCACTAGCCTGCGCCATTGCAGCTTCCAAGGCCAAAGAATCGAGATTATCCTCCAGAATCCTTTCATGCTCACTATCAATGTCAAGATTCACCTGCAGATTGTTCTCTAATACATTTAGTGAATCCGAATCAGAAACCTGATCCATATTTGCTATTACCTTTGTCCTTGAAATGTTTCCCGGAAAGAGAGGAATTGTTTCAGACTCCTCCTGGAACAGAGGACGTCTAACTTTCTTAGCAGAGTGGAAAACCTGAGGTCTCTCTTCAGTACTAGTACTGTTATGAGTTCGATCTGTGAGAGAATCCAAACTGGACTGGCGTTTTGACCCCCTCTGCAACTCCCGATTGCATAAAACCTTTGGGATGTGACACTGCTATCAATTTTCCCATGTTGCTGCTCCTTTCTCTC